>PVJX010007725.1:0-69495 GCA_004027295.1 Dolichotis patagonum | reverse complement strand
ATACCCATTGATCATTTTCTGTTATTCGGTTCAGAAAGCCCTGGAATTCTTTCACTATGCATGGCTTTATACTATTGTGTTATATTTGATATTATTGTATTTGAAACTATGCTCAACTATAGCAGAGTAAGAGATATGGTGTTAGCTACTGTTGATGTCCAGTTGTCTTAATGTAAAGTACTGCGTTGCCTATGTTGTCCTGTTCTGATCTGCTCTGTACTGACCCTTTTTGTTTTATTCTCTTTCAAATTAAAAAAAAGAAATTATACACCATGACAAAGGCGGATACATCCCAGGAATATAGGGATGGTTCAACATACGTAAATCAATCAATGTAATCCACCATATCAATGAAACCAAAAATAAGAATCACATGATCATTTCCATAGATGCAGAAAAAGCTTTTGATAAGGTCCATCACTTATTCATGATAAGAACCTTACAGAGAATGGGAATAGATGGTCTTTACCTCAATATGATAAAGGGCATGTGTGACAAACCAACAGCCAGCATCATATGAAATGGCCAAAAACTGAAAGCCTCTACCCTAAAATCAGGCACAAGACAAGGATGTACATCTGACCACTCCTATTGAACATACTGCTGGAAATACTAGCCAGAGCAATTAGATAAGAGAGAG
Organism: Dolichotis patagonum; assembly: GCA_004027295.1. Lineage (NCBI taxonomy): Eukaryota > Metazoa > Chordata > Mammalia > Rodentia > Caviidae > Dolichotis > Dolichotis patagonum. Next base: position 68,855 of record PVJX010007725.1, on the reverse strand, counting down.
AAATAAAAGGACTAAGGATAGGAAAAGAAGTTAAATTATCATTATTTACAGATGACATGATACTCTATATAGAAGACACCCAAAACTCCATTTAAAGACTCCTAGACATAATAAATAAATTTAGTAATGTAGCTGGATACAAAGTCAACACCCAAAAATCAATAGCATTCTTATACACTAACAACAAAATCACTGAGAAGTAAGAAAAGTTACACTCTTCACACTAGCATCCATAAAAAATGAAATACTTAGGAATCAATCTAACAAAAGAAGTAAAAGACCTATATAGCAAAAATTATAATACCCTGAAAAAAGAAATCAAAGAGGACCTCAGAAAATGGAAAGACATCCCTTGTTCATGGATAGGAACAATAAATATTGTGAAAATGGCCATTGTCCCAAAATTGTTATACAGATTTAATGCAATCCCAATCAAAATACCACTAGCATACCTCCTAGATCTAGAGAAATCACTCACAAAATTCATCTGGAACCAGAAGAGACCTAGAATAGCAAAGGCAATTCTAAGCAATAAAGGCAAGGCAGAAGGCATCACAATCCCTGACTTGAAGTTATACTACAAAGCTACTGTAATAAAATCAACATGGTACTGGAATAAAAACAGACCTGAAGATCAATAAAATAGATTAGAAGATACAACTACAATTACACACACACTCAGCCACTTTATCTTTGATAAAGGGGCCAAACACATCCACTGGAAAAAAGATAAATCCTTTTAATAAATGGTGCTGGAAAAATTGATTCTCCATATGCCGAAAACTAAAACTAGACCCATGCCTATCATCATGTACTAAACTAAAATCTAAATGGATCAAAGATCTAAATATTAAAACAGAAATACTAAATCTGTTGGAAGATAGAGTAGGTAAAAATCTTGAAGATGAAGGGGTAGGCAGAGAATTAATGAACAAGAATCAAGCTGCATGCGAAATACTTCCCAGAATCAGTAACTGGGATCACGTCTTTTTATTAAAGAGTTTCTGCATGTCAAAAGAAATCTCCAGCATACTGAAAAGAAAACCCACAAATTGGGGATAAATCTTAGTGAACTGTTCCTCAGACAAAGGACTTCTGTCTAGAACATATAAAGAATGAAAAAAAAGTCAGACCCCTGAAATTCAAAGGAACTCTTTGAAAATGAACTCTTTGAAAAGGGAAAAAGGAACTCTTCTGCACTGTTGATGGGAGTGCAGACTGGTGCAACCACTGTGGAGGTCAGTCTAGAAATTCCTCAAAAAGCTGGGATTGGAAGTCCCATTTGACCCAGCCATTCTGCTTCTGGTTGTATTCCTAGAAGAGCTGAAAACATCATACCACAGTGATATATGTGCACCCATGTTTATAGCAGCACAATTTGTAATGGCCTGATCTTGGAAACAGCCTAAGTGCCCTTCCCTCAACTGAGGAATGGATAAAAAAGTTGTGGTATTTTTATACAATGCAGTACTACTCAGCTATAAAGAAAGATCACACTGAGATATTTATAAATAAATGGATGCAACTTGAGACCATACTCATAAGTGAAATTAATCAAACTCACATGTATAAATACCATATAGTCTCCCTAGTGTAAGAATTGGTAAGAGTACATAAGATTTTATGGTAATCATGGTTCCCCATTATACTGCTTTGAAGTCTTACAATGTTTTCATTCATCAGTTGGAATGGTTTTATTCTGTTTTGTTTGATTTTATTATGTGCGGTGGTATGAACAGTTACTTTGAAGAAAACAAGACATTATGGTAGCCATTGATGATTTAATATCATCTTGCTTTGAAGTTCTACCATGCTTTTTTCTTCTGTTTCCATTGGTTCCATGGTGTGTCTTATTGGAATTTAATATGTGTCACAGTATAAACAAATTTTTTAAGGAAAATGAGATATCATAGTATCCATTATTCATTATTGGTTATTTGGTTTTGAACGTCCTGTAATACTTTCATTCTCTAGAATAGTTTTATACTATTTTGTTATGTTTGATACTACTGTGTGTGAAGGTATGCTCACTGTTTCAAAGAAAAGAGACATTACAGTAGCTACTGTTGATATACAGTTGTCTTGTCATGAGTGCTGTGTTGCTTGCATTGTTTTGTTCTGATTTGCTTTGTTCTGTTCTCTTTTGTTTTATTCTCTTTAAAATAAAAAAATTTTAAAAGCATTACAATACTTTTTATGCACTAAATGTTTCACTCAAGTTCACATGATATGAAAAAATTTGCCACACTCACTATCTGATTTGTTTTTGTTATGTTTTGTTTCAAATAAAAGAGAATGGGTACAAAAGCTTAACTGGGAAGATGTATTTGCCATGATGCTATGGTAATACATTAAAACTGACCATTAATAAACAAGTGAAAACTTACAGAAATTTCAACAAGTTTCAAGTCAGAACAATCAATCTGTAGCTCTTGTTGGGAGTCTAGGAAGTTGCATATGAACATTTTCATATGGAGATTTTTAGTTTTGTAAACAGTACACTTTTTCCTGCCCTGCATTTTAACATGTTTCCTGCACTCAGAGTGATTGTTCCCCACCATTTTGTATCATATTTTCAATGAACCATAGGTAGCTTGGTATTTTTTTTTTGGATAGTCTTCTTTACCAATAAATAACAGCACTGGGGACCAGGGATACATATCAGCGGCAAAGCGCCTGCCTGGTAAGCACAAGGTCGTGGGTTTGATTCCGTACCAATAATAAATAAAGAAATAAAGAAATAACAGTAATGTATTTTGTGAATCACTTTAATCTTCCAAAAATATTTCACAAACAAATTTCGCTTGTTTATGGAGTTTTGTCCTTTAAGTGTTCTAAAAGGTCGTTCTTTCTGTATATTTAATACTCAATGCATGATTTAACTATAAGATGTCATAATGAATATATATTCCTACACAAAAGAAGATTTAAGATATTTATTATAATTTCAGTTTATAATCTTTTCCTATTAATTCTGGTTACATTTATACCTTGAAATTCATCAGTGGCAAAAATTACTGATAAAAATTTTGATGATACACTGTCTAAAATAATTATGCATAAACCCAGTTATTTATGTTTTAATACTATCAGAAATTTATGTCTCTGATTTTAAAAATAAGTTGTTATTATGCTTCTATTCTAGACCCAGTCCTTATCTAGATAATTTTACTTTATACGTCTTAGTTTAAATTCAGGAAAAGATAAACAATTCAAATTCCTTAATTTTGCCTAGTTTTTTCCTCCAGACTCTAGGATGCTCTACATTTATACGTCTTGGCTAAATTTCAAGATTTCTAACTAGCTAACAGAAATTCCAGAATTTGTGTACAAACCTTTATGCTTCTGAGATTTCCTACGTGGATATAAATCTTTTCTCCACAGGGTTCACAAAACTCAATACAAATTTAATTATCTTTCACAACATGGTCAAAAGGATGAAAAACTGAGATGAACTTCAAACCAAAAACAAAACAAAAAATCAGGAAACAATAACAACTAAACATAGCCTTTCACACTAGTATGTTTTCCAGGGTTAAAAACAAAAGCTTGTAAGTCACATTATAATTAGTCATTCATATTATTGTGTTATCTAAAAAATATTTATCATATGCATACATTACAAAGCTAAATACCACCAAAAAGCAATCCTGAGGAAGACATCTGGCATTTAGAAAAATACACATCCTGCTTTTAAAAAGACATTCTAAATAGAGGCAATCAGTCAAACAAAATTGTAACACATACATTTCTTTTCAAAAACAAAAATATAATGTATTTACTTAACACAGTTTTGGAGGAAGATAGATTTGATATATTTAAAATTTCAATATCTTCTAATGCTTATAGGCGATTTGAAGTCATGTCTGCACTAGAGTTTCCAAGGCCATGGTTGACATTTGGCAAGTTACCTCATGAATTTTCAGTTGTGAGTCTTGATTATTTTCCATTTTACAATGTAAACTGAGATGCTGTGTGCAGCTGTTTTATCCAAGATCATCAGGTGACCAGGTGCTATCAGTATCTGTGAACACCGGTTTCCACGGGAACCAGAAGCTGGTCCAGCATATCATAGGCTGCCATTTTTTCTCCACTGTAGAGAAACTAATTTTTTTTTCAAATGGAAGTATATTGCATATGGCAAACATTTTCCCTGAAATTGTTGGCTTTCTGAGAAAAGGAAATGTTTTCACTCTTGTAAATATTAAAGTATATGATGATCATGGTCTATAAACCTAGAAACAGAAAAGAGATACCTTATTTATTTAGTATTAATGAAATTTTATGCTTGAAATACAGCTGATAATATTAATCTATCTAGTAGGCCAAAAGCAACAAGAAATAAAAGGGATAGAAGTAGAAAATTCTCAATCAGAAGCAATTGTCTCAGAAAATTTATGGAATAGAAAATATAATTTTGCTTGCTAATATTTCTAATATTCTTCTTGATACTTATTTTGTAACTTTTAGGAAATTTAATTAGTACACTTAAAACAAAGGTTCAGAAAATGTAAGAGCATTAAAATGGAACCTGTAGAAGGAAAGGCTTCCAGCTTGTGAATTTGGGGCTATGAATGTGTATAATTGAAAGGACCTTAAATCTTCTGGTTCAATCACCTTTTTCTAAAACTGAAGAAACTGAACAATATTAAATAACTAGATCTAGGCAATGTTGTTACTTGATGTTACAATTAAAACAATAAAGATCTGTTTTACACATCCCACACACGTGATCTCTGTGATTGTGAGGTGTTCCTGGCTCACCGTTCACTGCCCTTATTAGTACTCTGCTCCCCCTTAAACCCAGTACAGTTGCCTCCATTCTTTAGAAACTATGTTGTGCTTTTTGAGTAACATCCTCCACTATTCACAATTTTGTACTCTGTTCTATGTGTAAGTCATTAAACATGTGCATTCAAGAATATTTTTGCCTTTTTTCTACCAAACTATATTTGTACTCTATGTAATACTTTAAGATTGGTCAAAAACGTATTCCTCCTTACTTTTCCTCACTCTAATTTTTCCTCTACTACTCTTAAATAACATGTATTCTTCCCTTAACACAATTTAAAACTACTAAGTTGTGCATTCATCAGCAAATTTTCTTTCTGCTACAATTGATTAAAAGCCCAAATAACAGCAATGTAAGCCATTACATCTACTATTCACCTAAACAGGATTCTAAAGGTAGACCTGTGCCTGAAAGACAGCAAATCAAATTACATCCAAAGCTATTGTATGGTTTCTGTTGTGGCAGAAACCAATCTGATTTCTGTCAGTCTGGGCTAAGTTAGTAATTGAACACACCTAACTGAAGTGGAAGAAAGACATAGGCAGAAGCAACCGGCAGGCAGACGGTGTCAGAACTGGGGAAAACACATAACAACCTTTTCAGATAAGCTATTATGAAGGACTTTGCAACAACTGTGTCCCACAGAAATAACAGGGAACATATCTGTTTTCAGTGAAAATCAAGTGAACTACCAGGGGAGAAAGGCTGGAACTTTAATGGGTAACTTTTATTCATTTATCACACACCAAATTGCTCTTCCATTCAGTCTAGACTTAGGAGTTAAGGACATTGATGACTAAAGACTATCCTTGTCCTCAAACTCATACTCTGGTTGAGAAAGCAGACACATAAATAATTACAGTTCCATGAAATGTGTGTTCCAGCAGCTGTATGTTATACCATATGAAAACTACTGCAGACAGCAACTAACTTTGACCAAAAGTGTCACTTCTTGTGGGGGTATAGGGGTTGACTTCTAAGAAGAGAGTCATTCCAGAGACCCAGAGAACACACTACAATGTGAATGTGGTGGCATGAAAGAACACAGACTTTCAGTTAAAAAAAGGAGGATTATGTACTTGAAATGTACTGAACATGCACGTAAGGTTGGGAATAGAAAGTTGACACTTAATAAAATGGTGCAGGTGACAAACTTTCCGAAACAAAATAGAAGTTGACCAAGGAATCATAATTTTGAAATACTGCATTTTTATCTATCAAATTTATGTACTCCAATTTCCCAAATTAAGCACCATGATAATTTCTTCATATTTTAACACCTCAATGTATATGTTTCTTATGTAAGTAAGATTTGTTATTTAATAAAAATTTAAAGAAAAATACAGCATAGTTATTCTCCTACTATATTGATGGATATCAGTGATACAGATTTATCATACATTTCCAAACTGTTTTTGGCAAAGGCTGAAAACTATCTATTTTTGTACCATTTCTATCAATGTCACTAATGAAAGAAATACACATTTATGGTATAAAGCTTAACATGCTAAAAAAAAAGTAAGAGAATTCGTCATATTCCATGTTTTCACTGAACTAGCTGATAAAAATTTCTGTATCTAAGTGACTTTTATTTTTCTTAAAGTGATAGCTATATCACTGCATATAATTATAGTTCAAGTGTTACATAGTAATATATACCTTCATATGTTTATAGAATCATATTCTCAAGTGTCTATACATAAGTATCTGTACTTGATCTCAAAACAGAGATATATGTTCCACTTTTTGTATATACTAGTTCTTTACAGAAACTGAGTAGTAGATACAGTTGCTCTTGTAGCTTATAACCTAAATGCTAATAAAATTTGCTTTGGTAAGTAAAATAAAGGAGAGAATACTTAAATCATAAAAGGAGAAATTTTGATCTAGCCTAAGCCTGCCATTCCTTCAAAATACAAATCACATTCCTAATCAAAGTTTTATGCTGTGTCCTTAAATATCATATAGCATTTACTATCAGAGTTGTCCCTGAAAGCATGAGGTCATTGCTTGTGTTTCTCCTCCAAGAACAAAGCTGTCCTCTCAATTCACCTATCAGCCATAATAAATAATAGATTGTACATTCTCAGCTTAATTGTCAAGCTAAATGCAAAACCTCTTTAAAATAGCTGATGAGAATATGAGGCATTGCAAATGCCAAGGCATCCAGAATGTATCTCTAGGAAGTAGAGTCCAGGTTTGTTCTGAAGTTAAGTTCAACTACCTGTGTGCACAGCTCTGCAATATCAGGCCTGAGAAGTCTGTTAGCAGTCATACAGCTCCCCCGAGGTCCACTGCTTGTCTGAGCAGTCCTTTATTCTCTTTCTACCTCCTACATTCGTCTCTGATCGATGACTTCTGGGGTCAAATTATTTGCCCTTGTTCATTAATGTTAACTCTTAATGACCAAGTTTTAACCATATAACAAATGTATGTAGGATGCTAACATAAAAGGTTAGACATTTATATGCATTAGAGTGCCTTATTTCCCCTATTTTTAGTAGCCAAATCCTCTACGTGGGGAACAAAGGCTTATAGTACATTTCCAGAGAGTCATAGACAAGCAGCCTTATTTCCATTCTTACGTTCACCAAAGTTGGATTCAGGTTTCTCCACTTCAACTCTTTTGGGTCAGATAATAATTTCTTGAGAGAGCTGTCCTATGCATTGTAGGATATTTGGCAGCATCCCTACTCTCCACTCTTTAGATTTCCAGGAGGTTCTCCAAGTTGTTACAATCAAAGTGCCTCCAGATATTGCCAAACATTCCCTGGGGATTAATGGTAAACTAGAAGGGAACTACTTTCTTTACATAAGTAACAACACTCATGCAGAACTTTTTCTGGAAATAAACAGATTGCATCACAACACATCATGCATCACAAAACAGATTGACCTTTTCATTAGTCGTCCAAACATCCTCAGGTCACGTGCTAGATTACTGCTTGTTTGCCGCCATTATAGTCCATTTTCTCATGAAAAGGAACAAAAGGGAAAAGACACAAAATGTTAAATGATATGGTACCACACAATTGTCAAGTATGGACATATTACAAAAGCTGTTATATTAGCTAATAAACTAGAAGATTTGCAAAACCAACTTTTGTGTTGGTTCCATTCAGTGTGTTTAAAAATGCTAAACAAATATCTTGGTTTAAAACCTCTACTTGTTTAAAATAAAAAGAATTGTTTGTTTTGCTTTCCTGAACAAATATGGAAATCGATCAACCATAGACTTTAACTACTTAAATAATTCTTTTTTTAAACCAAGAAATAGGCACTGGTTTTTCATTTCACTGAACAATCCCTCAGAATTTGAATGCTGCATCATCTATCGTCTTCGCCTGCAAATATGCTTGATGGTTAAGGTCCCTACAATGTAAGAAGAAAAGGCAAGCATTCTGCTGTGGCCATTTAAGACAGTACAGTTCCGCCACAGTTGTTTAAAATGCTAAATTTTTACAGGCATTTCACTCATCTTCCTCACCCACCCCCAATATTCAAACATATGCTCCGTACTTTCAGGAAGGAAGGAAAGCTACCCAGGAGGTATAAAATGAGCATGATTCAAATGTTTTGTCAGCTGGAGTCCTAGCCAGCAACCAATTTTCACAAACTCTTGTACGTTATTCAAATTACCATAATATTATTCAAATAATCATAACACAGCATTGGGTCTTTGACCTATTAATTATCCTTTCATCCATTCCCTCCCTGCTGCCGAGTTAATTGGTCAGATGGCGGGGTCTCTGCTTTATGTACATTATCTCAACCACAGAAAGCCACAAAGTTGTATCAAGAACTGCAGTGTTAGAGTCATCCTTTTCCGTCCTAATAATCATGTATGCAAATTATGTTTTAATCTTTTCCTTCTTGCTAATAGCCATACTATTCAGAGAAGAGCAAGCCTCCTTCATCCTTTTTCTAGTGAATGTGTATTTAAGAAGAAATGAGTGGCAGCTAGCCACCCACCACCCAAATTGCATCCTTGTCCCAGTTTTCCTTCTCCTTGAAATAGGAGAAATCACTCTTTAAGCACATGGAATTTTCTTTATCCTGTTCTTTGTGCCCCAAAGCCATGATTTGTGTTTTTGATTGGCACTGGCAGTGGGATATAGTTCTGCCTTCTGTTATACCAACACGACTGTACTTATCATCCCGGAACCTAATCTCTAGGAGTTCACAGAATGGACCCTAAAATTCTTTTCTCATGTAGCACAGAGCTCACCTATGACATCAGTCTCAGCAAGTAAACAGCAATGCACATATCTCATGTCAGAAATGCCATGACTGTGATATTTTTTATATACTTTTAAACACACTGAAAGGATTTTCTGTCAGAGGTTTTATTTTTTTAAGAGTTCAAGAGTCCCTGACAGAGTTACAAGTAACATTTTTGTAATGCAAAAATTCACATTAGCATAGATTTTATTTTCTGTTCTATCAGTGACAGTTCAGTGAGAAAAACAGAAAGTGCCTTAGATGTTTCCATAGAGGAAATTCAATACTGTGAATACTTCCACAGTAATGGAAGAGCTAAGAGCCCAAACTGTGAATAGAGGTAATTCAGGCATTAACTTCAAGAAGCCAAAAGTTTCAAGAGAGAAAATGTGATGGTACTAGAACAAGAAGCCCGGCCTTCCAACTCAAGCCATCATCATGGGGCAGCTGCCCTGGGGAGCTGAGAACAAGCAGAAATACACTCACCGCAGAACATCACCCAATGAACAGAAGTAGGGTGAGAGAAATACCCTGGCTGCTTCTTTCTTTTTGCCTCTAATCTCTCACTCTTGCCTTGGACTTTATCTAAAATTCAGTACAAGGAAACCTGGACATGTTTTGCTGCAGTGTGAGAGGAGAATATGGAAGCTGAATCCATCTTCTCTTGCAGTGGTATTTCAGTGCAGAATTAATTAATGTCAGTTAAAGGACATATCCATGAGGCCTCAGTACAAGTGTACACAGAATTCAGTCCCATTCACCTAGAATTCATGAAAATGTAACAAGAAGTTCACCCTAGTCAAAAAAGTAGAGAGCAAGTGAGGCAGATTGGAGTAAGCAAAACCACCTAAGAACTTTATTGTTCTCAGCACTCTAGTACCTCTGGGCTGCTGAGGTTAGCAGCACAAATGACCTTCCAAACATATTTGAAAGGGTTTTGCCCTAGAATAAGCTGGGATGGGAGGCAGGACCAAACAGCTTGTTTACCTTAAGGTCACCTCCTCCTTCCCCTGTGACAGCTTCCTTTTTCTGTTCCCAGTGCACGAAAAGGGGTCCCAATCAGTAACTTGTGCATCATCAATGCCCACTCTAATAGCCACGCCGGTCAGAGGTTGTATGTATACCCCCTACCGCACGTTCCAGTCAGAGAATGCCAGGCTGTCTAGTCATGGACTTCTCTCCACGTTCTTGGAATAAAGGCTATATTTATTTTATATCTTCTTTCTTACTGCACTGAAAACATAACAGTATCCAAATCCCAGTCTCAGGAGTCTGTGTGTGTGCTACTTGACATGGCAGTTTGCACAGATGATAAATGTTTGGCACATGTAATTAAGAATTTTGAGATTGGAAGACTATTTTAGATTATATGGGTTGGCTTAGTTTAACCACACAAGTCTTTAAAATGGGGACCCTTTCTTGCATGCAGTAAGAGGAGGCTGAAAGGAAGTTGGGTCAAAGAGGTGGGAAAAGCTCTCTACCTATTAATGCTGGTGCTGAATATTTTAGAAAGGAGCCAGGAGTCAAGGAGTATGGGTAGCCTCTAGATACTAGGGATACAGCCTTTCATCAAGGTTTCTATTAACTGTATCACTTACAGTAGCATAAAGTATGCTGGTATTTCTTGCTTCTTACAAAATCCTCATTGTGACACCAATTTTCTAGTAGTTACTATTCTGTCTGTTATCATTATTGTTGTCATTGCTATTGTTCCTTTTTGCAAGAAGCCTTTTATTTTTTCCTGTTCATGTTCTGTTTAATTTCACTTTTCCTATTCTCTTTTGAGTCTACTTCAATTAGAATAACTGCCCTATTTAATGGTCAATTCTCAGTCTTCTTCTTACTCAGCTTCACAGGAGCATTTGACATGGTTGATCACTCTCACTTCCTCAGAATTTTTTCTTTTTCTTTTTTCCCCCTACTTGCTTTCTAGTATATCAAGTGATTCCATTTTTCCTTTCTCCTCAGTGGTTAGTCTTTCTCAGGCTTCTTTGTTGCTTAATTCCTTCCCTCTCTTCCTATTTTAGTATAATGTAGACCCCAGACTTTTATTATCTCCCCTTCACTATCTGCTTTCATTCCCTTATGATTTAATTTTGCCTCATGGATTTTAACACTACCTAAACACTGATGATTCCCAATTTTATTACCAGTCCAGGAATCTCTGCAGAACTAAAGGCCCAGATATCTGTCTTCTAGCCCCCTCCAGTAGAATAGATAATGAACATTTAAACAAAACATGGTCAAACTGAATGCCTGGTCTTTCCCCCAAGCCTATTCCACCCTTGCCTTCTCTGTCTCATTTTTAGTATCTCCATTTTTTCAATTGCTTCAAGTCTGAAACCTTGACTTTTTTTTTTACTTGCACCTTCAAAACATATACAAATCTACAAAACAATGTGCAAACCTGGAAACTACCTATCAAATTTTCACTAAAAGAAATACTTAAAGACATGGCTGATTCGAAGCCTGGGCTGAAAAAAGTATAAAGTGAATATGGATCACATTATGGTGCCATGACTGAAAAACTGCTCACATTTGGACAGAAAACACAGGATCCAGTTGGATAAGGCTTCCACTGATCAAATGCCATATAACTTGTGTATCTAAATAAATGACATTTAGTGGATTATTATCCACTGAAAAAGTAAGAATCTATATTGTTATAAATTAATTAGAGACAGAAAGAATGCTTCATATCACTAGAAAAGTAAATAGTAAGAGTAGTAAGAAAATTGGAAAAAATGTAAGTCAGTTATACTTAGTGTCTTTTAGTTCACTGAAAAGAGAGATTTGTGCTAACATCCACTGAAGAAATTTTTATGTCCATATCTCATATCCTAAGCAACTAGTTTAAAGATAACAACATGCAAAGTATTAGCTGTTGTTATTCTCCTATTTTTTTTTTTTGTACCCGGGATCGAACTCATGACTGCACGCTTACAAGGCAGACACTTATGCCACTGAGCTAAATCCCCGGCTTGTTATTCTCCTATTTTGTTATAAAATTTTATTTTACCTTTTTTCCATAAAATTAAAAAAAAGAGTAGAAGAAATAAAATTCTTAGCGTCTAGCATCATAATAAATATTAATTTATTGAAGAATTATCAATGCATACTAAAACTACTAGGTGAAATCTTGATGAGTAGCAGAATACTTATTGTGTAGTTTCCAAGTCCTTCACAAGGTACTTATTCATTACAAAGAGGAAAAAGTAACTTTACAATGGAGAAACCCAGCAGATTCCATTTTAGCTAAGTAAACTCAATAGAAATGGGAGAAACCAACGTGTGCCTACCATTATGCCTCACTGTGAAGAAAGCACCATCACTTGTGTGGTATTCTTGCCAAAACTGTAAAACCTGTACCTAATCATGAGAAAACATCAGATGAACTCAAACTGAGGGACATTCTAAATTGCAAATCAACAAATAAAATCCTGGACTAAATACTAGCACATCATCTGTTTAATTAAGGACAAAGAAAGACTGAGGAAATATTCCTGATTAAAAGAAGCCAAGGAGAATTAACAACTGACTGCAATCTGTACTCTGAGATTTTCTTTTGATTTAAGAAGTATAATTGAAACAAATAGTAAAATCTGAGCAAAGTCTGATGGTCAAATAATATTACAGCATCAATGTTAATTTCCTGGTTTCAATAATTATTCTGGAATTCTGTAAAAGTGCCTGGAGGAAGAAAGCAAATATGCATGAGAACATCATTTATTCTTGAAATTTTTCTGTAAATTTAAAATTATGTCAAGATAAAAATATTTTTAAATATTTATAGAACAGTATGTATAAATCCAGATTATTTTCTTCTCACTACTCCTGCTATTACCACCCTCATCCCAGCCATCATTTTGCTCCTTACTCTACTGCTTTTGCCCTTGTCTCTTGCCACCTGTCCTCAACACATCATCCAAACTGTGCCTCTGAAAACAAAAATCAGCCCATGGAAATTCCGCACTGAAGTAATCTTGTCACTCAAAATAAAGCACAACACTCTCACCAGGGTTTGTAAGACCCCCTCACACTGTTGCCCTCCTGCTGATCTCCTCCCTCTCATCTCATTCTCTCCTCTCCAGTTATACTGGTTTCTTCCATCTTTAGGACTGTCAGAAACATTTTTCTTCAAGATTCTTCTTCAGACTTACTTAAATGTTTTCCTGCATGACTTACTCTGCCCATCCTATTTTAAATTTCAATACTTTTGGCCTTCCCCTTTACCTTGTTCTATATTTTGTTTTATGGTCTTTTAATTTAACCCTCTAACATACAATATAATTTGACTGTTCATTATATGTACTATAAATTGTCTAACTTCAACTTTTAGAACATAAATTCCATGAGGAGAGTTTTTTTATCAGTTTTTTAAATTAACATAACCCAATACAATGTTTGTACATAGTAAATGTTTAAGAAATATGAAAACAAAATGAGCAAATGAAAACATACTTCTGCCAGCCTTGTTTTTTTTAACGAAATATTAGGTACCTGAGATTTATTGTGTTTTGCATATACTTAGGAATTATTCAATTTGTGATACTATTGAACAGTCTATTTAATGCATTTCTATATTTTATTCAAAATGTTGAAAGGTATTGGGGTTTAGGAAAGTTCTTTTTGTTTTCTTACTTATGTTATTACCAACTGTAGTAATAAATATTCTCAGATATATTTCCAATATACATAGACAAGTCTCTCTCTCTGACACATAAACAGGAATAGAATTTTTAGGTGATAGAGTATGTGTATTTTCAGATTTACAAGATAATGTCATACTGCTTTCCAAAGGCATTGTCAAGAATGATTTTGTTCGTTTGTTTGTTTTTTGGTACTGGGGATCAAACTCACAACTTTGCACTTCCCAGGCAAACGCTTGAGCCGCTGAGCTAAATCCCCAGCCCGATTTTTTAAAATCATATTTTAGATTGCATTGGATTTTCAGCTCTACATACACTCCTGGTTTCTTATCCTCTGAGATTAAAGTTTAAATTTCTTAGATAGGCCTTTGGTGTTTTCCCTGACTTTCCCTTTCTCTTTCTCTTATTTTGTCAACCATCTTTCTTTCCCTGTTCAGCCCTAGCCACATTTTTTTTTCCCTTCCAGGGAGAACCTATAACATTTTGCCTTTGGCTATAAAATCCTTCCCTTAGATATTTACTTGGGCAAAGTCTTCTTTCATTCTAATCAAAATTAAAATGTTACCTGTTAATAGAGGCCTACTTAAAGTAGTTGGTAGTAGGCAGAAAGATTCACTCTCAGAGGTATCCACATCCTAAACATAAAACCCATGAGTTTGTTATTGCTAATTGATCTTCAAATGAAGACATGGTTCTAGATTATCTGAGTAGAACCAGTCAAGTCACATGAGCTTTTAAAAATAAGAGAAGTTTCCCAGTTGTGGTCAGAGATATGATAATGAAAGGTTATATTGTCAGCTTTGACAGGAAAGAAGGGAACCACAAACCAAGAAAAGTGAGAGGCTTCCAAAATCTGGAATGCAAGAATAGGATCCACACTCTCAGCCCACCTAAGCTTACTGTGCTTTGATTTTAGCCTGGTGAGACAAGTGTAAGACTTCTAATTTACAGCAATAAATTCAAGTTATTTGCAAACACTAAATCTATAGTAATTGACAAGTTAAAAAGTAGCAATAGAAAAATGGTACATACTTGAAATGGTAACTATCCCCAATTCTTTATAAGTCTCTTGTTCTTTATCTTTCTTCATGCCATGGGTTACTCATGGCATGAGGTACTCAAATATTTATTTATTTGTTATCATTTAATGTCTATTTCCAACAAGTTACAAAAGAGAGAGTGTTTTTCTGCCTGAGTCTCTGCTACTTATGGGTACTAAAGTACCTGAATGGGAGGAAAATAATGCTTGGAAAAATATTGATGTTTTTGAGTTTACATTAATAAGAGCAGCCATTTGTGAAACTACTTTATGTTATCAAACTAAGCAATAGAAGATTTAGAATTTTCCACAAAACCACCAGTAAACTCTTAAGATTCTACACGGAAGGATGATTTTCAGCATGCTATAGTAAAATTCACAAAATAGCATTAAGTCAATTCATCCAGGGCTGATTATATTAGGATGACATACAATGATCAGCAAGTGGAACTCTTGAACTCACTTTAATAATGGGTAACATTTCACAAATTTCATCTACTGTTTAGAGAATCTCCTTAACCATAAATCAACTCCATGACCTAAGAACAGGGCAGGAAACTGTCAAAGTCCTTTTAGTGAGTAATTCCAGAAATGTCTTAAAGCTCAAAAAAAGGAGAGATCTGACAATAGAAATCTGGAATTTACAACCTAAGGGAAAGCTTCATTAGTTCAAAACAACATCAACCTGAAAGCCCCCATAAGATATTTTCAGTCTTTGCTTACAAAAATCTTCATATCTCTGTAAAGGACTTTTTTCAATGAAGAAAATTAATTTAAATAAGATTTTATCATACTTTATAACTGTGGCTGTCAACCTTTGCTGTGTGGTGACTTTTTCTGATGTTCCAGGAGGTGATCACATAAACAAATTGCTGAAAGTGTATTTGGCTGAGAGAGTCAAAATGGTCTTCTCCTGAGAGCTAGACAGAACCTTTGGGTGCCATTGATAGGAGCATAGGTCACTTTTTGTGACCTGTGAAGCAGTATAAATGGTCTAGGTAAATATTAAAGTTAAACAAGACTTTAAACATGGCCAAGTATTTTAGAGCATGCTTACTCAAGAAGCTATCATCGATTTCTAATAAGGATGTATTTTTTTTTCTAGATAAGCTACAATGACTTCATCTGTAAACATATTATGTAGACTTTACTTTGGTTAAAAAATAAGAGATTTTAATCTGTTGAATCACCTTTTTCTTTAGAGCAACATACTTATTAATGTTCTACCCAATTAAAATTAAGACTATCAATTATCCTTTAAAAATTGTTCCTTCAATTGTTGTTGCCTAGGCTTTAAGAGGTGCTCAACTAAAACTAGATGTAATTGATGATTTGTTGAGTTTTGATTGGAACAAACTGAGTATTCAATTCATATACCTTATAAATTCACATTTGAGACAGGCTCAGGCAGACTTTAAACCAAAAAACTTCCACAAAGTTAAATCTTGTTTTAATCAGCTAAAGTATTGAATTACAGGCCACTAAATCATTAAATAAAAATTAATTTAGGTTAGGAGTCATTTATTTCTACAACAAAAAGTTTTTCTTATAAAAATGTCTTTTACAAAACAATTATTAAATGCGGCTTTAACATATCTAATCCTGGTTTTATAGATTTGGAGAATAACATTTTGTATCTGTAAAGTAGGTAGAAGCTGTATGTTTAACTTTCATCAGTGACCTGACTGAAGAAATAGGAAACTCATTGATTTAGCTGAGGTAGTCACCTAGAGAGAAGTGAACTCCTTAACAGATGGGATTGGAATTCAAAATGACCTTGCTTAGCAGATAGATGCAGGCAGAAAGACACTCAAGGATGGTAAGAACAAGAATTACTTTAGAATAAAAATAGAACCAAAAAATGGCAGAACAAAGGGACAAAACTGGTGAGAAAAAGTGGGCACTATATAGCCTGAGAATTGTTGAACTGAAGGTAATTAAATAACATCAAACAATTAACAAAATAAATGAATACTTAGGCAAGCTAATGTACTACCGTTTACATCTGTATGTAGCGTAAGAGTTAAAGACAAATTTTTAAATCAATATATAGTCAGAGAATTAAAAAATAGGATAAAAATTTTGCAAGATTGTTTTAGTAAAGGAATATTAACGTAATGGACACAATGTCTCCTACACATTAAGTAATAGAACTACAAAGTTGTATTCCCATTTGCTCCTAGAAGGTCAAGGGCCTAATAAGACAAATCCAGGTTAGCAAAAAAATGTGAAAAAGGAGTGTTTTAATAGAAGACTGATACAATATATAGCAAGAAACTTTAAGTATACATTATAATAGTAGTAATGAGCAAATGAAAACATAAACTTATTAGGAATTTTGCTAATTGGTAGATGAAAACAATGAATACAAGTAATCTGACTCCCCACTCATGCTCTTAACTTCTCCCTCTGCTGTCCCTCATGTAGGAGTACAGAAATAAAAGGTTATAAGAATAGTGAAGTAGTGACAAGTACCTGACATCTAATGTTCATTATTAGAGAACTTATTTCTACTAGCTCCTGTTCAAAAAAGGCAAGACAATCCAGAAGTCTGAAATAAACAGGCTACTTCTACATTTAACATAGGATGTCACATCAGAGGCCATCTCCCCATGGTACTGGATATTCTTTTTCTTGACACAATATTATTTTTGGAGAACTTAAGTGACTCCAAGCAAAATAGATGTTTATTCTAAGAAGGGAAATGTGAATGGATAAAACAAGAATTTCCACCACTGAGCTAGGCCTTCTCAGAAAGATATAAATGCCTTAGCTTCATGGGATGAATAGGAACCATGCAGGGTCATTCTGGAGGCAATGGAAAAGTCAGGGAGTTCATTCCAGGACGTAAAGCCTCAGAGCTGGTTGTACCTCTGCCATCCCAAAGACTTAGCTCCCTGGTCTACTTTCTACTCCTAGAATGACCAACTAACAATTCATCTGCCCATCCCTTAATTCTCTTCCTGTGTGTTTTAGTTCAAGTTATTATATTTTTAAAAAGTAAACTGGATAGCTGAAAAAAAACCAGAAATTTATTTCTTACAGTTCTGGAAGCTGGAAGTTTAAGATGTGGGTTTCAGCACAGTCAGGTCTGGTGAAGATCCTCTGCTGTTTTTGGCTATATTTTTTTGCCAGGTATTTAGGACTAAATTAAAGTGAGACTTGTGTTAATCAAAATTAACCTTTTAGACATTACTTTTGAAATCATGTGCAGTGCCTTTCAGCTTCTCTGTTAGTGTCAGGCTCCAGGATGGGTTACAGTCTTGCTTGATCATGTGACTTTTCACATAAACATGGCTGGTGAGCCTCCTTTTAGCACCCTGTACACTGGTGGTCGTCTGTCCTCTGGGGTCCAACAGTGTCCCCACTGAGGAGCTTGGGGGACATACCAAAGCTGTAGAATCCTTTAGAAAAGATCTCCTCATGTCCAGGGCCAGGTCCAAAATATTGGCTAGTCTCTTAGCCCAGTTACTTGCTAGGTTTGGTCTAGCACATTGTTGACTATGTTAGATCAAGTTGTTGGTTGAACATCTAGCATATCAGTTAAACTAGTGCTGCAATAGGTTTAATGTTATGATTTTGACCTCAACCACCTTGAAATACATACCATGACCAGGGAACTGTTATTTCCTCATCAATCATGATTATCACGGAAATTGGATCCCTTCAGAATATTAACAGATGACAATTATAAAGCTTTACTGAGAAAACTTCAGGTCATATTTCAGGATAATGATCATGATGACATCATTAAATGACATGAATAGACTTTTACTTAAATTTGTCATTTTTCAATAGAGTACCATCTTAGAATGTATCTTATGTAACATTTCCTGGACTGTACAGTGTTACAGTATCTTTAAGTGTTGTAACACATATATAACATATTCAACTATGCTGCTGTCTCACCCTGGATTGCTATGCATATCCTATCACAAGTAGCTGGAAAACAAGTAAGAGAAAGCCTGATGGTTGAGCTTTAAACTTTACCACCATAAATAACTTTAAACTGAAAGTTGCTGGTTTTCCAGTCATTTTTGAAGATCTGTATACTTGGAAACAAATACATTTAATATACTATTGAAGTCAGCAGTAATGGGTGTCACAGACAGATTGGAAATATCTAAAGAGGCAGCTCCGTCCTGCTTGTCATTGAGTCTAGGCATCTCTGTTAGTTATTATCTTGGTTACTTTTCTCTCATTGTTGACACAAAATACCATTAGACCATGAATCAATCACAAACTCTAGATTCAGCTGCCTCTGAGAAGCCCTCCCTCTATAACTGCATGAGGCTTTGGGGTGACATATAGACACAAACCATAACAGTTAAGCAGAAAACCTCATGTCCAATATCAATTTTAGAAATGAAAGTTTATGCATTTGCCAGAAAGCACCAGTTAGATCAGGAAGGAGAGTTGGCACCAGAGGAGGGTGATCCCAGTTGTTACATGGTTAAATTTGACTTGCTGCCAACTGATTCACCAAGTAACCTTGAATGACAAAATTATGTTAGTACCAGAGAAAGCAGAAAGAAGAGCAAGTTAACCCTGTAATTATAGTCTGAAAATTCACTATGTTCAAGAAATATTTTCAGCACATCAATTAAACAAATATTCCCATTTAAATTGGAGGCCAAAAGTAAATTTAACAATTTTTGTTTTTGTAGGCCTAATATTTTATTCCCCTTTTCTGCTTCATTCCCATGACTGAGTTTTTAAACATTAGAGATAAACTTGCTTGTTTAGACTCAAATGAGATTCTAGAGGCAGTGAAAATGAGGCTTTAATAAGTTCAGCTATTCTAAAAGTCTATAGAGTTTTCCATGGCAAACTTAAAAATATAAAAAAAAAGAAATAAAAGAAAAAGAAATTATTGAGCTTAAACAAAGCAGTTCCTTGAGCCTTTCTGAAAACACTGAAGAAGGTTTGTTTTTTCTTTCCTGATTAATCTGTCCCAGTTTGACATACTTTACTGGCTTGATCTTTGCTGCCTTTAGCCCTACCTTTTTGCAAAATAGGCCAAATTAGCATATAGTATTATAATTTAGAGCCCCTTTGTAGGGCCTTAGCTGGGGTGAGGGGAGAAAAATAGAGAGGGAGAGACAGAGGAGCAGAGAGTGAAGAAAGCTTGAGCAAGAGGAACTGCCTAGCACTTGCCACTTCCTTACAGGTAATTATCAAGATAACAAAGAATTTGGAAATCAAATGTGCCAGATTCAGACTATTGGCTGAATAAAATAAGAGACATTTAGGCCAGATATTCTCTTTCAATCAACTGAGGGTTGAAAGAACATTTAGAAGGCAACCCAGAGGGATATTTGCTAGAATTTGAGATATTTTGGATCCCACAGTAACTTATAAGAGAGTGGCTTGGATTTCATAGCTCTGTGTTGGGCTGTGAATAAGACTAAGAGTCTCTTCTGGGCATGTTCTGGCCACATCCAAGAAGGTTTTTCCCAAGACACTGGGCAGGTGTCCTTGCTCCAGTATTTGCAGAAGTCCACTGCAGAGCTCGGTCCTCTTGGGGGTCTGGGATGGACCTACACATCCAGGGGCACCTGGGAGAAGATAGAGGTTGGTCTTTTCCAAGCCTGTGCAGGAAAACAAAGTGTCTTGTTTTGAGTGAAAGGTTAGTAGGAAATAGCAAATGATCCCCTGGAGCTTGTAAGGAAGAAGGGGAAAAGAGAGGTTGAGAAGGGGGCGGGTAGGTCATAAAAGGAAGAGGTAGAGGATATTGGGACAGTCCCCTCAATCTCTGTCCCATGTCGGATACCAAATGTTAGGACAAAAAGGAAAAGAAGCAGCGGTACGAGCTCAACAGGACAGGTTTATTTCCAAACAAACCTGAGAAGAATTACACTGGCACTACAGACCAGACAAGCTCCACTCCTATAGGCTGTAAGGTCTTTATAGGGTCTTGAGCATAGAAAAGGGGGTTTATGGAAGGAAAAATCACAATGAGACTTTGGAAGGGACAGTTCAGCACAAAGAAGTTATGGGGATCGTAAGACAGGGTTTGAGGACACACAAGGAGTTGCATGTTGTTTGTCAAGAGCAGGACTGAACAATGACTGGGAATTTTAGGGTGTGGTTATGGTACCTGGACCTTAACACCCATGTCGATATAACTGCACTAGGCATAAAACATAGCAGGGGAAGGGATTTAAAGTGGTCGCTACTTAGACCTGGATGTAGTGGTTGAATTCTTTCCCTGATTTGATTCAAAACATTTACCTTTCAGGGTCATTTTCACTTTGGGGAAGAGCCAGACATCACACCAAGTTAACAAGGCAGAAGAGGCATTATGCTTTTTACAAGCCCATCTTCCCATTGGATGACACTCAGCAGCAGTATTTACCATATTTTTTTTTATCACACCTTGTAAAGATACAAAAGAACACTTCAAGAGCTTCAGAAAATGGCAAGAACAATGGGATAAGTGTGTTCAGAGCAAGGGGGAATATTTTGAGAGGATCAGTAACAACACATCTTTTACTGTGATAAATTTAAAAGATTTTTAGCATTAACTATATTTTTTCATCACTATATACATCCCATTTAATCTCACAGCCCTAAAAAGTAATTAGCACTGACTCCATCTACAGGTGGTAAAACTGGTTAAATCGCTGTGACAGAATTTAAATTTGAATGTCTCTGTCACTCCAAAGGCTCTTTTTTCCTCAATAATTCCAAGCTAGCTCCGACCATTATACCCCTAAACACTCTCCTTCAAGCAAGACTTGAGGATACTAAAGTGACATAAATAAACTTTGTAACCAGCTCTGAGAGAAAATCCTAAAGAGACTAGATGTTCCCAATTATTTAGTTTCTTTGTTCCATGGAGTTTTTAAAAAATTGGAAACTATAACATTCTCAAATTGTTGATGCCAAATTATGTTCAAATGCAAATATCTAAACCAGATAGTCAAAGATATACGAAAAGCAAACATTTGTTTAACACGAACTTTGGGCAAAAGCCTTTATTAAAGTATACATTGATTCATTTAATCTTCACGACAACCCCATGAGGTAGGTTCTTTACGAACATACTTCAGCTGCTCCATCCTGCAGCTGAGGGAACTGAGGCAGTGAGAAAGTAATTCTTCAAGGTCACCGAGCTATACGCTACAGAACCAGGACTCAAGCCTAGCCTCATTAGCTCCACAGCCCACGTGGACTATATTCTTCTGTTCTGTGCTCTTCTTCAGGTGTGTGCAAAAATGTTTTTCTCTGTGAATGTGTTCCAGCTTTCCTCTGAAAAAGGATGGAGTTTCACTTTTTAGATGCAAATCTGAAGTTTTGCTATAACAACAGAGGTATAAATGTATCACAAGTAAAAGCCTGTCAAGATTTTTTTAAAAGTAACTCCATACAGCAATATTTGAATTAGTGTTTTAATCTAATAGAATTGCCTTTCCATCTGTTTAGTACTGACATGTGAAGAGCTATGAGTCACATGGAAGTCTGTAAACAATAGAACATCAAGCATTAATTGTACCATTTACGCTTGATAAACGATATTCCCTGGGTGTTGAAGTAGTCTCATTGTTGCTATAACAACTTCACCTTGCTGTTATGATTTCCCCTGTTCCATTCAAATGCTTGTGTTTATCAGAACTAAGGTTCATGAGGTTTAAGCATGTTACGTATCTGTGATGTATGTCACTTAACCAATTGATTTATAAAGGAGAATAATGAGCAACTGCCAAAAGGCAATGGAATTCCCCAGGAAATGAACCCCTGGAGGTTCAGTGTGAAACATGCTCTGCGTGGAGCACCCTGCTGACTGGGCGATGCAGGATTGTGACCCCAAGAAGACTTGGTTTCTTTGCCTGTTATAAACCCAGAACAATACCCAGCATAGTCATTTGCTGGGATATACAATACTAAAATACTCCGAGCAGTGTAGCTCAGCAGCACAGTACCTGCCTGGCAAGCGCAAGGTCCTGAGTTCGATTCCCAGTACATCCCTCCCTCAAATAGAATACTCCCTTCAAAGCTGCAGTCAATCTATGATCTCTTCAATTTGTTTCTCAACATCAAATAAAACACGTGATCTTTGCCTTAACCTAGGGCATCCGATTTTCTCAGTTTTGGAGTTCTTGCTTTAGTCTTGATTTTCTGAACAAAATATTCATATCCAGCAAGTAATTAAACACTGCTGAACTCTTAATATTTGAGGAAACAGACTGATTGTTTTGACTTAGAATTCAGAAATATCAATAACTTTCTATATTATAGAGCTAACTTAATCTTTACTGCTTCCTTCAAATATAAATGAGGCTGGCTAGGAAGAACTCATAGTTCAAGTCAAAGGTTTTTAAAACCAAGCACATGTCCAGTTTAGAGATGTTCTTCCTGCAAAAGAGCCACTCAACTAAGTCTACACCTTCTCATACCTCTAGCCTGACAGTTAAAGCATCAGTAGCTCCTGACAGAGAACAGAAATCTCTGCATTGCCTGTGGGGGGTCTTGCTCTGACTGGGATCATTTGTGGATTCGTCACAAACCATATGGACATAGAGGGAAGCAGATCCCAAGACTGTAGGCTGTAAGGCCTGCCAGACCCTATGGGTACGGACATGAAGGAAACAGCCACTCCACCAGCCAGCGTTGCTTCATTGTCACAACTTCCATCTCACAAACATGTCATGTTTGAAAGCAGGTACCCAGGGTCATACTCTAAGCAAAGCAAAGTACAGTTTACCAGCATTTTTTGCCCTTTTGTGTTTAGTGTATATAGCACTAAACACACAGAGTACATCCAGTAAAACTGTGGTAACATGTTGGAAAAAATGAGTATTGTTCCATATGATATTATTTCTTATAGAGGGTGCTAGTCAAAATTTCATAGAAAAATCCTGTTTTGATATTTTTAAAATGTTGTAAAGATAACTCAGAAGAGTTCAGGATGTTTAGGGGGTCATGAAACCCAGACTGGAAAATAAAGATAGAACCAAAATAATATCTCTAAGTATCTCCCATCCAAGTACTAACCAGGCCCTGCCCTGCTTAGCTTCTGAGATCAGATGAGATTTGGCACGTTCAGGGTGATATGACTATAGACTCTGAATATCTCTTAAATGAAAAATATGTTAATTGGGAAATTATTTTAGGAATATTTAGAATTCAATTTCAAGACACAATCAATTATAAGATATACCATAAGCTTAACACCAGCTTTTCAGGAAGAAAAATGCCTATAAATTAATTGTATAAGTATCCATCCATCCATGTAACTACAGGCAAACTTCCTCCTTCTCTGTAATGAGTAAAGTTTGAGTTGAGGGTTTGTTTAGGTGTGTTGTTGTAAGAGTCTTTGCATTTACTTTCGGCCTCTGACAGATGTGGCTGGCATCTTGGTGACAAGCTGTTTTTCATCAGCAGTGCTCATCAGCTTGGTTTTTTTAGTTCTGAAAGACTGACAGTATAATTCTGAGTGATATTGAAAAATATCAGTTTTTTTGCATTTTCTATTTGGTTAAACTAATAGTTTCATATTTTTCCTTCATTAAATTACATATCACTGAAATTAAACAGCTTTTCTTGAAAGTGAGCCCAAAGCTTTTGACAGATATGTTACCCATAAAAGTTGGAGAGTCTTCATAGCCTTCTTGGCATCATGTCATTCTCCATAGAAAAACTAATCTTTAGGTCCAGAAATA
The DNA here is from genome assembly GCA_004027295.1 of Dolichotis patagonum. Taxonomy (NCBI): domain Eukaryota; kingdom Metazoa; phylum Chordata; class Mammalia; order Rodentia; family Caviidae; genus Dolichotis; species Dolichotis patagonum. The sequence continues at coordinate 44,489 of PVJX010007725.1, read as the reverse complement.
ATCGAAAAGCAATTTAATTCTTCATTCTAATCTTTTTTAAAAATGCCAAAAGAGGGTTTTATTTATGTCACATAGAAAATCCTATTTAAATATCCTTATTCCATCACTCATTTCTCATTCTCCACTCCCCAGCAAACAGATAAACACAGCTCTCTTAAGCTAATACCTACCCCTTATAGATGGTCTCCTTTCCTTTCTCTCCCCTTCTGTTTTCTGCGTCTTTTCTCCCCTCTATATGAAAACTTCTATCTTTGCAAGTGTAAATGTGCAAGTCTGGCTCTCTTCCTCTTACCAACGGCCTGACACTGACTTAGCAAAGTAGATATCCAGGGCTTGAGTGATACTTCAAGTGTACTGGATGACCCCAAACTCTTCCAGTTGTCACAGTGTTCACACAGGATTGGCCATCTCTACTCTCTTAAATTGAATAGCCTGGCAAGTGTCAATCACAGCATATAGCTAAACACAACCATTTTTGAGAATATTTTAAGTAACATTCAACAGATATAAGTTTAATTAGAGGTCGATATTAATTGTTCAATGGCAAACCTTGTACATTTTATACATTTATAGGTAATAAAACTACACCAAAGCTTATCAATGTGCATCCAACTCATATTCTTTTTCTTGTGAGTTGTAAGAAGCATTTAGTTTCAGAATAATTATTTAGTTGAGTATCCCAGGGATTCTGAGGGTCAAATATGTATATATTTGGATCCACTTTGTGTTCCAAATTACATCCCAAAATTTTAATTTATTTTTTTTTCTATTGGTACCAGGGATCGAACTCACAAGCTTGTGCTTGCCAGGCAGGTGCTTATACCACTGAGCTAAATTCCCAGCTACCCCAGAATATTAACCTAGGATATTTCTAGTAATGGATGTTAGCAAAACAGCTAGTCTTAAACATGTCTATGTTTTCTTCTTCCATGTGAAAAAGTTAAAATATAATTAATTTCATACAATAGTACTATTTTAGTACACAGTACTGTGATTTTTGATGAACACATAGTTATGTAACCACCATGCAATCAAAATGTAAAACAGTCCCTGTACTTCTGCCTGTTCCAGGGATGGAATGACATGCCATGTAACTTTTTAGATTTGGTTTTCTTTACTTATCTAAGGCATTTAAGATTAATCTGCATTATTCAGTGTATTAAAAATTTTATTTCATTTTATTGGTGAATAATATTCCATAGCAATATATCGCAATTCATTTCTTAATAGCATGGTTCTGGGACACCGGTGTAAACATCTTTGCTTTGTGACGTCTGTAAGGGACAGGTCCATGTCATTTACACAGTAACTCTTGGTCCTCCATTTTCAGTCTAAATTTTCCCCAAAAGACTTTGAACTCTTCCATAATTTGAAATAATATTTTGTCAAATTTTATTTTCTAATTACCTTACACCTAACATTACTTTTGTGGTGTTGTGAAGTATAGCAAAGTAAATACAGGAAAGCATAAATTTTAGAGTTTTAAATGACTAGACTTTGAATTTAACATTGCATAGTTACGAATTCTCCTTAACCTTCAGGTTCTCAATTGTAAAAGAAAAGAAACAAAACAAAACAAGAATAAGAATCAGTCTTGTGATGTTGAAAGGAAGCAACAGAGGTATTGGATGCAGAAAGCACTCAGTAAGTTGAGTACTATTCACACCTGTACTTTCAACTTGGTTGTACGTTTTGAGAAATTAATTCATTAGCTTATTTGTTTTGCTTGCTTGAGATTTTAGTTTTGACTCTTTTGTCTTCTTGCTTCTTGTAAGCAGAGATTTGGCCTGAAGTGAGAGTAGTAGCAGAACAGAACAGGAAGGTCCCTACAAGTCTTTCTTGCATTTATTTCACTATAAGTCACAGATCAAGTGTCTTAGAGTAAGTCTGAAGAGACAAGGACTTCCCCTCTGCTAGATAAAAGTTCTTTTGTGTAAGGCAGTGGCAGGAGAGTAAAAGGCCATTCTGAGGCAGCTGGAATGAGACAGATAAAGTACCTCCAACAGGGCAGCAGGATGGTGGCAAACCTAGAGAGAAAGACCCCAGAAAGGAACCAGAGCACACAACTAGCAAAATAGAAGTTATCTGGCAATCTTATCAAAAACTTCCTGTGACCTGAGCACACGTCTGAACCTAATAGACCATAGAGATGGGAATGAGAGGCATCTCAGTGGCACCTTGTGGGGAGTAGTGACTGGAATAAGATAAGCAGCACTTTCCCCTCTGAATGTGTGCACTGTTTCACCACAGAACTGAGGAATGGGGCATCCCAGCAAACACACAGAGTTTCCCTCTTTTCTGTCAATATAATAGAATCAGTGTCCAGATCTGCAAGTTAAATTCACTTAAAGGCAATGCAGAAAATTTATGTTTTGCATGCCTGAGCTTCTGAACTTGCTGCAGTTGTTTTTACGAAGATAGACCACAAGCATGATCTCCATTCTTTTGTGCTGGTTTAAGTTTTTCAAAATATCAGAATACATAACAGAACACAAGGTAGCTATGAATTGCATAGCTGCAAACATCATTTAAAGTGGTCCTAAAGTCATATTTCTAAAAGAAATTGTCAAATTATTATCTTAAATTACTCCCAATAGCCATTACCTTATGAGAACTACATTACCAAATTATACCCCACTGCTCCCTTGGAAAAGGATCAGTTTGAGGAAGTGTAAGCTTTTTTTGTTTTTTATAACAATCTCCACTTCCAGTGAAACACACTGAAAGTGAGATGTTTTACTATACATACAGTCAATTGCCTCTCTGAATATTTGCTGTCATTTTAAGTCACGATTTACTCATTCATTCATTTGTTCCATCACTCACTTGTCAAGTGCTTAGCAGATTCCAGACACCATGGTCAACACATTAATGTCATCTGGACATGTGCAAAACCTTTAACCACTCTAATCTGACCCTTCCTTTATTCTTGATATGTATCTGACCTCTATTTTCTGAGGATGAAAATCAGGCACAGGGAACATGCGTAAGTCCCTGACAGAGTTCAAGGGTTCAGACTCCTTTCATTAGGAGAAAGGAATTCTAAATGGTGAGAGAGCTTCACTGTTAACCTACACTGAATTCCCAGAATCCTACTACCAGCGTTTTAAAAACACAGCTTCTGAAACAATGGAAAAACATACTAATGCTGTCATTAGACTTAACATGAGAAGCCTCTGAAGCCACAGAGGCTGACAAGTCTTTTTGGATAAATTAAGAGCCATTCTGAAATACAACCAGCAGGTCAAACGTTGGACAAGAAAAATACTATAAATAGTTGGTGACTATTTTCTCTAAATTAAACATCTTTATAATTTGTTGGCACTATAGATAGTTAGAGTAAAAAATTTAAACATCTGAAGAAGAGCTCTTGCTTTGGATTTAAAAATAGACCTAGGAAGATATTGGAACTCTCACAATTCCAATCTTCTTATTTTAAAATTTGAAATTGTTTTTTAATTAAATGGAATTAACCCTGAAGTTCTCAGGTCTCTATTAATAACTTTTCCCAGAAAAGGGAAATCTAACCTCTGGGTTTTTGTTGCTAATTGTAGATACTTATGAAAATAAATTCTCCTGGTTGTAGATAATCAGGAACACACAGAATTCTAACTTTATTATTTTTTTGAAAAGCAATCTAAATAGAAATTGCTAAAGACAACTTGAGAATTTTAATTCAAGGCTAAACATTTGTAAAATATGAAATCTAATGCAAGAGTATTAAGAAACTTCTGAGTAAGAGATTTTACCCTCAAGGGTAAGATTTAACACAGAGAGAATTTTTCTCTCCTTCCCAAGGCTATTTAAAAATCTCAGTTGAATCTGCTGCTGGGATGGTTCTCACTGATAAAATAAGTAAAACAACAATATAATAATGTAATTTAATCCATTCTGCCAAAGATACAAGGAAAAAAGGATAGGATGTATGTAAATTTAGCCAAGTAACTCTTGATATCCCAGATTCTTCATCTGTGAGCTGAATATTGAATTAAATCTCATCACCTTTGAGAAAATAAGTCAGTTGTATTGATTTACAGAGCTAGAAAGCTAGAGATATATAGGTAATATAGTCATGTTGAGACATTAAAGCAATGTATATTGTATGCTATGAATACAAACTCACTTGATAGATTAAAATTTAAAAGGTGAAGAAAAATATGCCTTACAAACACTTATCATACAAATACTGGATCAGTTATATGGATTTTAGCCAATATAGATTTTTTTTAAAAAAATTATTTATTTATTTATTTATTTATTTATTTGGTACCAGGGATCGAACTCACGACTGCATGCTTGCAAGGCAGGCGCTTATGCTGCTAAGCTAAATCCCCAGCCCCGCCAATATAGATTTAAGAACAAGGAAGACTATTAGGGTAATGATGAGTATGATAGAACACTAAAAGAAACAATTCTCAGAGATGACATGAAAATCTGATATTCACCTGACACCAAATCTTTGTGACACATGAAGCCAAATGCTTACACACCTGAAAGAAGAAGTAGATAAATGTAGAATTATAGTTGGAAATGCCAACATTCTTCTCCTGGGAACTGTTGGCAGAAAATGAAAAGAATATATAAGTATACAGTCTGAGCAGGGCAATGAACTAACTTGGTGTGATTGATAGTTCTAGAAAACTTCACTCAGCAAGAACCACCAAATAAATACAGGTTAGGATCAGGAGGACATAGAATATTCACTGAGACACATCATTATACTCAGCTATAACAAAGCTTTAACATTTAATATAACAAATCATAACTATATTCTCAAACCACAATAAGCTAACAAAAAAAGAGTAGAAAGAGATCTAGAAAGTTCCCAAATATTTAGAAAATAAAGAAAACACTTCAAATAACACATGAGTTATAGAGAAATCTCCATGAAATTCAAAAAATGTTTTGAACTACATGAAAAAACAAATATTAGAATTTGTGGGATGCAACCAAGCAGTGCTTAGAAGGAAATTTGAAGCAGTATATGCCTATATTAAAAAGCAAAAAAAAAAAAATCTAAATGAATAATCTAAGCTTTTAATTTAAGAAATTACTAAGGATCGGAGATTTAGCTCAGCAACATAAGCACCTGCCTGGCAAGTGCGAGGTTGCGAGTTTGATCCCCGGTACCAAAAAAAAAAAAAAAAAAAGAAAGAAAGAAATTGCTAAGAAGAGCAAATTAAATCCAAAGCAAACAGAAAGAAGAAAATACTAAATATTGGTCAGAATTCAGTGAAAATTCCTCAGGGATTAGGAACAAGTAAAAGATGTCCACTCTTGCAACTTCTATTCAGTTTCATGTCAAATATAAAGGCCAGAGAAATTAGGGAGGGAACTGAAACAAAATTTATATATATTAAAAATTAAAATAAAACTATTTCTATTTGCAGATGGCATAATCTTATATAAAGAAAATCCTTCGGAATCCAGTAGAAACTATTGGAACTAATTAAACAAGTTTACAAAGTTGCAGCATACAAAAATCAATGTATACAAAATCAATTGTATTTCTATGCACCAGTGGTTAAAGACACAAAAATGAAATTAAGAAAACTACTGCATTTATAATGATGTCAAAAATAATAAATATATTAGTACTAAATTTAACAAAAAAAGCATTTCAAAAAGATATTAGAGAAATTGTAAATAATTGGAAAGATTCCAAATTTGTGGATAAGAAGAAGATTTAATATTGTTAACATGGTAACACCCTCCAAATTGATTAATGGCCTGAATGGAATCCATAACAAAGTTCCAACTAGGGCTCCATGGGCACTGAGAAGGTGATCTTGAAATTCTTATGGAACAAAATGTACTCAGGTGACCATGTACTGTGACCTTGTAATATTTTCTTAAAGGAGGTAGTGGATACATAGGTATTTGTGTTTTTTGCATTATTAATATCTTAGTCTGTGTCTGAAATATTTAAAAAATGATAATAGCTCATGTAAGTTTATTTAAGTAGAATATAGGCCAAAAATCTTGTAAAGTTTGATAGATTTTCACAAACTCATTTTCTTAGTTACTTTCTTTGTTACTGGGGAAAAAAGATCCAACATCCACAATTTAAAGGAGCAAAAGTTTATTTTGGCTCACTGTTGAAGAGGTTTCTGTCTGCAGGTGGTTGGTTCCAGGACACGGCAGCATGGAGGACGTACACAGCAGAGGAAAGACAGTTCTAAGGCATGGCAGACAGAAAGCAGAGAGAGGTATCAAAGGAGGAGACCGGGACATATACCTTCCAGGCAACACTCCCAGTGACTCTCCTCTAAACAGGCTTCACCCCCTAAATCACATTTAGCTATAAACTCATCAGAGGACTAATCCATTAATAATGATCACACTCCATGATCCAATCACCTCCCAAAAGCCCCACCAATGAGTGAATGAGGCTGTCTGGGGCATGTAAATATAGACCATAACACTCATATGACAGTATAACTAACACTCAGATCAAGAAATATTATACCACCAGGACACCAGCACCATACCAATCTTTCACTCACAACTGAGAATGTTTTTAGTATTGAATACCACCACGGTGGCAGGATGAGGTGGGAAGTTTGGATGGGAAATGTCTGCTTTTCATTTACATCTTTATTTGTTTTTTTTCCTTAAGTATTTTTTCATAACTCTATGTGACTAGATCTTAACAGTCGGTTTGAAGCATGTTTAGCATCTAGATTCTCAGAGAACTCTTGGTTCTCATATGCCTAGCCACACTACAAAACTAGTCATTACACTGTACCCCTTAAAATTTGAAGTGCCTGTATTCCAGTGTCTTATTATGACCTAGTGCTCCGTTGTTACTTCAGTCACCTCAGCTCTTGGATCACTTCTTTTCCCCAGTCTGTTAATGTCTTATATAGGTACATAGATATAGAGACAGACAGATAGACAGACAGACAGACAGACACACACACACACACACACACACACACACACACACACACACAGGAAACTGGTTCTTATTTCCCTAGTGCTAGGCAAGTAAAGGACAAAGAAAGAGACAAATGTGACATGCATTCTGATAAAGACATGCCAGTTGGTAATCAAATACAATGTCCTAGAGTACATCCCATACATTTGGGTTGGGAAAATACTTCACCTCTTCTCTAGAATTAATAGAATTTATCAAAGCAAAATGACGAGTTATACCTCAAGAAAACGCATCATAGCTGATGGCCTTGCCATTTTACTATCCCAAGTCCAAGCATTTCACCTAAAATTATTAAACTGTTGTTTTGAGATCCAAAGAATTCTCTTTCTTGGCCAAATCTTCTTTTCTCTGTCATCATCCTTGAGAACCCATTTCCCTCTTAAAGTTCCCTGTGTCTTTGCATCTGTCAATCCTGACCCTCTGAGGGCACTGTGCTTTACAGTCTTCATCTCCCTGTGTGTGATCTCTAGATGGCTGATAGTCACCAGCAGTGAAAACCTGCTCCCCTGTGATAAATATCATTTTCAGCTAACAGGGTGGCAGTCGGTGGTGATACACGAGGAAGTGTGGAGAAAGCTGCTAAAAGCCACATATGCTGTAGGTTAGTGGGTTAACAAGCAATGATGAAGGAACAAAAGACAACGCAAATTGGATAAATGCAGAGGAGGATCTCAGTGTAGGATAAATCGTAAAAGCTGCAAGCTTTAAAAAAATGGACAAGTTTAATGAAGAAAATACTTGGTTAGATGTGGCAAAAACAAACCAAAAAACCCCACCATTTTTGAATGGAATACTATACACTAAATCATTCTAATATTATTTCATTGATCTTGTCAACGTCTTAAAAAACCCATAAAAAACGCCACCTTAAAAGACCATATACTTAGAACTGTTGTTTGCTTGTTGTTCACTTGGTATGGACACAAGTGACAAGTCCCTCAGAGATTCTGTTTTGCTCTGAACCACATCCTCATGTCAATTTCCTGAAATGTGTAGAAGTGGTTCTCTGATGCATTCTGCAGTTGTCAGCGTTTGCGTGCCCACACTGACTCCAGAGAACGTCTGGCTCAAATGGCACCAACACTTGGTTGCCAATTTGGCTGCACTGAGAGGAGACATGGAGGATAGAAGCAGAAATTTGGACAAGGAACCACCATGGAAACATGCTAAAATTCTTAAATTTCCTGGGGGGAAGGTGAGGGGGAGACCTAAGACTCTGCAGGACCACCCAGCACTGCAAAACCTTCCCTGCAGGGTTGCAATCTGGAAGTACAATTCCAAACTTCACCCTAACCCAGGGCTGAACTACTTACCCAGGGCAAGGGTCACAGTTTCCCATTCACACCCGCATTCTCTGATTTGCAATCTTACCCACAGCCTCCGTGTTGTCATTCAGTTCAGAGAAAGCCTTTCAACAAGGCCATAGAGGTCATGGAGATGGCTTGAAGCTCTGGGGAACGTGGAGTTTCCCATTTCCTGACTACACATCTGCCACTCAGTTTGAGGCTCTCTTTCTTCCTCTTAAAGAAGAAACGTTATTGAATAGCCCAGGGCTAGGGGTAGTGAAAAATCTCATTACTTCTTCTCTGCTGTCTTCTCTCATGATGCATTTTCTAGTCAATATACTTGCAACAAATCATTTTTAATTTGAAAGTCACGCTCCACCATAAAAATGTACACAAGTATTAGGAAGCTAGGCAGGGAAATGCTATGCTCAGCACATTGTAAATACAAGAACTACTTCCCTAATACAAGAGGAATAAATTATCAATTTATCTTCCTGTGACTGTCTCGTCTGGTTATAAATGATAGCAGAGCTTTAAATACAAATATTGGAGTTCATTAACAACTAAGATTTCACCCCAAAACAAAAATAAAACAATGGAAGCCTGGGACTTCTCTCACATCTTAGCAAATATACACAGAACAAAAATTGGTTTAAATTAAACAAGTTCATATTTAAATGCTACTTGAAATTTGAGTTAAGAAGGTAAACTCAAAGATGAATAAAGATGAAAATGACATTTGACTTTTTCTACTTTATTGCGAACAGAAATGAAAATAGTAATTTGCTCCTAAAATAATTGCTAAGATTCTATAAGTGATATTTGGATGTCACTTATGTTTGCATTACAAGGATTCAAAGGTATTTTTGTTTTTTTCTTTGGATTCGGGAATCCAGTCTGGGAGATAACCCATGAGTCAACTCACAAAAAGGATTGGTGCCTTCCATGTCTGAATAGGAATGTGGCTGTGAATGTGTGTAAATGCACACATTCATGTGATGGTTGGGTGTACATACATAACAAAACACTTTTGAGTTTTTATTTTATTTATTTTTATATTTTTTAAAGTTTTAAAAATTAAGTATATATTGCTAGGTTAAACTAAAATATTAAAATAACGTTTCTGCTTATTAATTTAGAGTTTAGAAATTGGGAGAGGTCTTAGAGAGTCTCACTTCCTTCCTTAAATTTTCCAGTGAGCCAATTGAGAGCCAGAGAACCCAGTGGTTTTCATGCAACCTACAGTACAGGAATCAAGCAAACCCTTCATGCAGCAACTTTCATAGTGCAGTTTTCCTTTTGCTATTGTTGTTGCTTCTACAAACATTTCAACATTTTTAATAAAAAATGAAATGAAAGAGTAAAATCAAGTAGAAGTCATATGAGAAAAAAATCCATTGCTACACATTTGTAATACTAAAGTTATAGGTTCATTGCCCTCAGCTCAGCAATGACCAGGTTTTTATGGAACAAACACAACACAATTCAGAGAGATCTACATTGTGATTCACCTTCAACATGTTAAAGATGTTCCGTGTGTACAAAAGTAGGATTCCGAAACCCTGGAGGTAGTTAGTACCTTGATGACAGTTGAGAATCTCAGGTGAGTTATTAAATTGGGGCCATTTTGAGTCTCAGATTTCTTGTCAATAAAATAAAAATTTTGACCTAGAAAATGTCAGATGAATTATTTACTCTAGACCTTCATAGAGGCTGTAAAATCAACCAGCAAGTATCGATTACAGCTGGGAAAGAAAATCTGAAGAATCAGAGGCAAAAAAGCAGTCCTGAGTGTCAAGCATGAGGAAAGGGGCAAAGTTGTAAATTGGCAACAAGCAAGACAACGTGAAATGGATGCAAGGAAGAGCTTTGACAGCAAGAACAAAAGTTCTGATTTTGTGCCTGGTGGCAAACAGGATTCATAATATTCACATTTATTTCATCATTTGTAAAAACCAATGGGCAAGGCAAACTTTAGCAAAGTTTCCTTGTGTAAAGTAAAAGTAGTTTATCACCTTCATTTTATCACCTCTATTGATAGGCACATATAATACAGAGAATGACTAAAAAATATGATGAGTGTTTAGATTTTTAAAAACCTATTACAGGAAAAAACAGTGCCAAGAACATGGGGTAAATACATAGAAGCAAGGGAAAGTATTTTTAGGGAGATTAATGTCAATGTGTCTTTTATTGTAATGAATTGCTTTATTTAAATGATCACTGAATTTTGTGAACATCCTTTCTTAATCAAATACTTACAATAATTTTTGTCAAACAAAAATATTATCATGTGTTCTCACTGACCTTATTCCCTGGTTATGCCAACTTATGGCCCTTCCCAAAAGTCAAAGTAACCATCAAAAGTGAACGTTTTGAACAGATTCAGGACATCAAGGCAGTCACAACAGTGCAACTAAAAACCCTCATGAACTGCTTCAGAAAGTGGTAAGAATGCTAGGATAAGTGTGTTCCAAGTGAGGAAGAGTATTTTAAGGAGGCTTAATGACAATGTCTTTTACTGTAATTTTTTTTTTTTACAGTTTAAACACCAAGTTTTGATCAACCTTGTATTCTTCTCTGGTCTTTGACCATTTCGTTTACTGGTTATACAGCATTTTTCCATGTGGATCTTTGCCTTCCACAATTGGATTATAAGAAATTTATAAATAAATACCATGTTTTTAGGGTATCTCATAAAGCTATTTTATAAGAGCCCCTTAAGTATTTCTTTATAAATTACTAAATAGATAAATGTAAGACTATTAAAAGATACTATTTAATTAATTACCCATCGATCCAAAATCCAATGATGTATTTGTTGCATAACAGTTAATCAACTACTGGTTCAAATGACAGGGAAAAAAGAAATAGGAAAAAATTTTTCCTAAGGCTTTCTCCTTCTACATAGAGTAGTCAGGCAAACAGATTATTACAATCCCATGTGCTTGGTACCCTAACTGGAAGCAATGGGAGCTGAAAACAGGCAATTGCTCCCTTGGGAGTCCAGATGTTGCTAATGAAGGCTTCAAGGAGGAGAGTTTTAATTTGGCTCATGCTTTCAGGAATCCAGTCCATGGTCAACTGGCTCCAAGAAAGCAATGCTATGGTGGAAATATGTTCTGGAACAAAGACAGTTAGTTCACGGTAGCCATCAAGGAGAGCAAGGGAAGAGTGTCAGAGAGGAAAAGGTTAGGGTTAGTATTTTAGATCAATTCTGTGACCCACCCAGACGCATCTGGAGGTGTACTTTACTATTCTCCAACTTTCTTAATCCGTGGAAGGCAACATATCACCACTAACATCAACAGCCTATATTCCAGATTCCTGGGTTTAAAAGAGTGAAAAGGGAAGTTAGAAAATCAGTGTTGTCCAGACTGAGAATGGGTTTATATACCATAATAAGAAGTTAATCATCATTTAATAGGATAATTAATCCTAGACTTGTACCTTTTACAGACCATCAAGTTTCAAAGATATCTTAAGATGAAGAAGCTTTTTCTTTTTCTAATTAAATCATTTGTAAAACTTACATTTACAAATATCAGTACTTCATAAAGGAAAATATGTTCCTAAAATACCAAGAAATAGGATGGACATAGTACAGTCTTATAAGTCTGTAAATTTATGCCAACATATTAAACAATTCCAATGATAATTTTCAGCTTTCATATAGCTTTGATATATTAAAACATTTATCACAAATAGTGCCCACATCATGAGTTTTGATTCTGAGAATCTCAGATGTAGCCAGTGAGGAACCACTGAAAAATTTCAAGTAAGAGAATTATGGAAACTTTTTTCATAAATATAAATGGCTCATACCTTTCTTTTTCATATAACCATCTACTTCATTGTCTTAGCAGTAGGATGTCAAAAGGATCTGAAGCATGTGGTGATCATTATATTTGGATCAGCAAAACCAAGTGACATCAGATGTGGCTTCAGGTCACACACACACTGCTGAATGGCATCACTGGGATGGAGCAAGGCAATACAGAAAACCAATTAGACACCTCGAGAATGCTGTACTTAAGGCAACATGAAAACCAGTAAACGATTTAAAATTTTAAGTAATTTTAAACTTTAATTTGAATAGTTATATCCATGGGTCAACTTTTTTTTTGGTTTGTTCATTTATATCCTGTTAATTCCACAGAGAAGTGCAAGTAGCATACTTCAAGCAATCTTGTGTTTTTATGATTAATGGTGACATATAACTTCAAATCAGAGAAATGTTAAGTGATGGATGAAATTCTAAAGCTCTTGCAAGTTCAGTCCATTTGGAATTCACATCAAAATGTACAGAGGCATATCCCAGGCTCATGCTGAAACTGCTAAATTGGGCAATAAATCTCATGAGGGTTTAGCACATGAAATCTCTGGTATTTCCTGCTTTTAATATTTCCAGAAATATTTCCAGTATAGCTTTTCTTATCATATTTCAGAACATGCTCTTGTAAAGCAGGGACACATAGAAGAGATTTGGTTTGTGTTAATAAGTTTGGTTCAAATTTGGATCAAGATCAATTCCTATACTACTGAGGCCAGTACATGTATCCCTTAACCAAAGGGAAAATGGTAATGTTTTCTTTTTAAAAAATGTTTCCTTGCTTTCATTTTTATTTCCTTTTTCTTGGCCATCTAAAATCTAAAATTCCATTAACCCTACAATGAATATGTGGTATCCTCAAAGTAGGATGTATTCATTCTTTTTAGTTAATGGTTTGTTCTTTTAAACAGAAGCATCAGTAATCTGGAAACATACAAAGAGAGATAAGAAATGAAAAAGGAACTTCAATATTCATGGTGATAATGTGCTCAAATAATTGAGAAGCCAAAACTCCACAAAATGGGGCAATTGGTTCTAGCTAGTTTACTGGTTATTCTATATAAATCTTATACCACCTCTTGTTGGAAAACAGTAAGTTCAAGCTTCACAGAGAGAAAAGGAATTAGTGAACATTAGACAGGAAATGTGATGTTTTGAGGCACCTGAAATTTATATAATTTGGAGACCACTTATAAGGGGTGATTGTAAAATATGGTGAATATTAAATTTGTTAAAAGACACAATGTCATTAATTCCCCTTCAAATACTCCCCTTCCCTTCAAACACACTTCCTTCATCATTCTTGCCACTTTCTCAAGCAGTTCTGACAGTGTTCTTTTGGGTTTCTTTACAGGGCCTGATTAAAAAAAATAATGTGAATGCTCCTGCTGTTCTTTCCAAAACAAAGGCAGGCTCATAAAAACATTACCGTATGTTCTCATTCAGCAAATCTGGAACCAGGCAACTTCTGGGTCTTTCCCAAAGTCAAACTGACCACAAAAAGTAAAAGTTTTGAATCTATTCAGGACATCAAGACAGCTACAAAAATGCTATTAAAGACATGCAAAAAAGTACTTCCAGAGCTGCCTCAGAAAGTGGAAAGAATGGTGGGATAAGTGTATTCAAAGTGAGTGAAAATATTTTGAGGAGAATTAATGGCAAAGTGGCAAAGAGAAGTAATAATGTTTTATTCAAACACACAGTGTATTTTGTTACACTTTGTACAAGAAAAAGAATATAAAATTACAACACAAAATTAGGTACAATTTGGATATATTTTAGGATGAGAATTGCAGGAAATTCTCAGAGGCTAGAAGATTTCTTGTAAGACCTCTCACTAGAAGTGCTGGCATGAAGCATTTACAGACTGCACTCTCACTTCTCTCCCATCTGAAATCCAACCAGGAGCTTCCCATCACCATGACTCCTGCATGCCAGGGCACTTTAGATAGAAGTCTTTAGGATTAATGTAAGTATGCCAATTAGCTTTCTGATACTGCAACAAATACATGAAGTGATCAGCTTCTAAAAAGAAAAGATTTATATAGGTTCGTGGGTTTGAACATTCCAGCCCATGTTCGATTGGCCCCATTCTTTTAGACCCTGTGGCAAAGCAGTATGTCATGCAGAAATCAGGTAGCAAGCAAGTCCTGATTACCTTAATGAATGAAAAGTGAAAAAGTAAAAATGAAAGAGGCCCATGATCCCCTTTGACAGCATTCTTTCAATAACCTAACCCCCATTTAAGGGCCCACCTCTTAAACTTTCACTGCCTCCAATAGCACCGTTGGACACAAAAGTCTTCAACACATGGGCCTTTGGAGATACTCAAGATGTAAATCATACCAGTAAGAGTCTGACAGTTCCTAAAAAGTTTTACAAACCTTCAAATTTGGTAGTGAACCAAACTACTTGAATTTAGAAGATTGACAATGATGCATCTTCAAAATTTTATGAGACTAGACCTATTCTAAGGGAAAAGATTGTGGGAAAGTTTTCCTAGCTAGGCAATTAATGACCACCAAACTGGTACAACAAAGACAGATTTACCTTCTCTACCAATCTGTTAACCACTTTTTGTTGCTTTGGTATCTGTTGAGGGCCAACCTTCCTGTTACCAAGGTAAGAAAATCAACAATTTTTTACATCTTGAAAATATAGTTTTAACCTGAAAGTGCAGGAGTGACTTTAACTTTCAAAAGCTGACAAATATCCAAATGTCACCATGAAGAAATTTGGTTTTAAAATCTCACTGAAGTTATACTTTCTGAAGATTTTCCCTAATTTATAAATTTTACCTTATAGCTAATTATTTATTTCCACTTAATGAATCTCTTTATTTAGTTACTTTGGAAAATGTGTAACAAAAGATTTGTTTTGGAGGCTGGACAAGAAGCATAAACTACAGGTGTTTCTGAGGATACAAAAGATAGCTAAGAGAAGTAACAGATACAAATGGTTGTATCCTTGGGAAAAAAGAGATTAGATTTTGGAACCATGTTTATTCATTTATTTGTACATTGGTGGAGATTATCATTGATTAGATGAGTAAGAATCAAATCCTGCCAGTGTGAGTTCCTTGTCTTTAAAAATATCTGTATTCAAGCATTTTCTTTGTACAACCTTTAACTATCACAGAAAGAAGCCAGCCTACCTCCACAAATGTACCACACACACACCCCAACGTACATACGATCTTGGCAGACTATCACAACATAAGATTCTATGCTTAAATAAATAAATAAATGTAAAAAAAAAGATTCTATGCTTATAACATAGGGAGATCAATATTCTACTTTTCCTGAGCCTGTCATGATTTTATCATTAAAATCTTACATCCTAAGGGAACCCCTCAGTCCTAGGCAACCCAAAATAAGTGCTCATCCTACTTACAGGACAACATAGAGGAGTTATAATAAGTCTTTGCTGCTAATGAATATGAAGAATTCAGATTTGAGCTGCAATCTTAACTTGAAATTTTCAAATCCTTAAGTCTATGACTCCTTAAAATGATAGGCAAATTTTGGTGTATATGTACAATTTCTATTCAGAGGTTTGCAGATTTTTAATATTATTTGCCTTAAAAAATTAGAGATATTCTAGCAGCGGAAGACTGCCTGAAAAATGTGTGCCCTATTTACTAGTCTAACTATCCTAATTGTTTTGCTTCATTGCACTTTGGGTGAGTGAAATAAAGCAACCATCAGTTACAAGAGTTAGCAAGATGTTTGTCACTGTAAGGATGCTGACAAGGACATTGCTTATTGTGACAAGTAGACTTTCTTTTATAAGAAGTCTTGGAATGAAAGATCTGTCTTGTTTTGCTCTCAAAATTCATTTTCTTCCTCTAATTTTGCCTTTTTCTTACAGACAAACAACTAACCACATTTTCCATTCCTGTTTCTAGACATCTTAAAAACAAGTAACTGCTGTGTCCTCAGAATATTTATAACACTTCATGGTATGTGTTTTTTAATTTGAAAAAGTATTTCTCACTAACCATATTTCTCATATTTATCATTCTATCTCTTAGGAATTAGGTTTTGGAGGTGAGCACTAGAAACTCCCCAAGTGAGTGTTCAACAGGTTAAGTCTCATTTTACTCACATAACAGGAGAGGAGATTTTCTTTATGCACCATTTTTATTTCTTGCTCTTGAGATGGTTCTGCTCCAGCACAAAATTCTCATTCCAGGAATAAAAGGTAGGAGAACAATGTCAAAAGGCATGTGCCATTTCTGCTTATCCCCTTCAGCCAGAACATTATCATGGGACCAACCCTAGTTGGAAGGGACATTGGGAAATGTAAACTTGTTTAGGTTGAGTCCATTGCTACCTGGACAAAATTAGGGATTCATTGACAGAAAGAGGAGGAGAGTGAAAACCTGCAGTGATCATCACAATTATATTCTAGAGCCATTTGGCATCTTCATAAGCTGTATTATGTCTCTTTTTGGAGTATGTAGAGAAGCTCAAAATTATCAGTTAAACACATCAAATTACAGCAGGCCAGAAAAAGATTTCAGAAGGTTTCTGTCTTAGTTACTTCTCTCATCATTGAGACGAAATACTTGACACTCAAAGTTAAAGAGGGTGACAGTTTGTTCACAGTTTGCAGAGGTTTAAGTCCATAATCAAGTAGCTCCAAGACAGGGTAGCACATGGCAGAGGGGCAACAGTTCATGGTGATGGAAGACAGCAAAATCAGAGAGAGAGACAGAGAGAGACAAGCCTCCTTCTGTCCCTTACGTTGTATCAGTCTATGGGAATTAAGGCAGTGCCAAATCAATAAGTGGACTGATCCAGCAATCACCCGCCCTTAATTCTGGCACCCTTAACTCCAGCACTGCACTACAAATCAATCACACACTCTAGATTCAGCCACCTCCAAAACAACCCTATGACTGCATGAGGTTTTGGGGGGACATCTAGACACAGACTCTAACAGTTTCTTATTGGCTTCAGGTTCAACTCCTGACTAACTTGTCTTTCAGTGGAAAAATCTCATAGTTGTTCCATTGCGAAAAAAAATCATAAGTATAGCTCCTGCTCTGTTACCTGCCGGAGAACAATTTCATTCTATATTCGTGTTAAGTATCTGCATTATGCCTGGCACTAGTCACACCTGGGCTTAGTTAACTGTGGTTAACTGAGAACTTTCGAATGGAACACCACAATTGTGATGGTGTTTGATAATTGCTGTGGGAGATGCATGTGCATGGCACCATCAGAGCCTGGAGAACTGGCCACAACCTTCCAGGAGAGGGAAGGGCAGAGACATCTAAAGGTGGTAATGCTTGACTTTGAGGAAGAGTTGGGATTAACATATGGAAGATTGTGCATAAGTGGACAGATTGCTGAAATCTCTAAATATGCCTGATATAGCAAAGCAAGAGAAAATATTGAAGGATTCCTAACACCGAAAGACATGTGTCCTGAAAAAAAGAATCTGGATTTATATACCAGTCAATGTGAAAATACCAAAGATTTTTTTTCTTTCCCCTTACACAGAGTCAAAACTATATATCTGAATATTAAAGACCACATTGGTAGAGTATTCCATGGATTTGAGACATGAAGAAGTGTTGGTAGGCTGTTGCAGTGGTGAGACTGAACTAGGATAGCATCTCTGGGTGCAGAAGGAGGGGGCAGATTTGAAAGATGTAGGTTTGCAGACCTGTGAGGACTTGATAACTGATTGCATGGAGCAAGCAAGTGTTACTAGGAGCTTAAAGTGACTCTACCTCTCGTTGGATGACTTTCCTAAGTAGGCATATTAGTTAAAGGTTACTCTCTTTACCAGGAGAGAGAATACAGGATTAACAGCTGGAGGCAGATGTCTGTGGAGGACATCTCAGGTAAGCAGTACCATTCAGGGGAGAGACGATTTCTGCTTTTGTCATGTTGGAATCAGCTCTGGAATGCTCATATGGAGCTGCCTTGAGGTAGACAGAATTCCATTTCCTTCTGATTTTTCCAGGAATCTCCTGTAGCAATTAACCCCTTTCCCTTCTTTATTTCCATCTTTACCTTCTCTACCTCCACCACGCCAACAGCCTAGAGCCATGCTCCCCATTTTAATCCAACTTCATCACAGGCGCTGTCCACTGTACCCTTTGGCTCCAGCCACACTGCACTTCCTGTTGGTTGTGAATATTTGCCATACTTTCACTGACCTCAGGACTGTCCATAGGTTTTACACTGTCTGAATGTTCTCTTCACTTCATTCTTTTTCATCTAAGTCCTTTTACCCACCCCAAACCCATAGATACCACCTGTTTTACATTCCCAGAGCACCTAATATTTCAAGAGATTTTGTCTGATTAAAACAGTTATGTTATTGGTCATGATTATTTGTTTAATGCCTGCTGTTCACAATGAACTTTACTTCATGAGGGTAAGGGCTCTGCCTTTTAGAGCTCTTGGCTATAACACTCAGTAGACATTTACAGGTGAACTGAAGATACACAAATCTGTCTCATGTTAAAAACATGAAAATAACTTCTTTCCAAACTTATATTTATTCTTAGCCTTTGCCATGTATTTCTCCTCTGTCCACCATCAAGCATCTTGAAAGATATTATAGTGTCACCCCATGGGCTGTGTAAATCTTGTAGATTTGGAGCTATTAGATAAGACAAGCATAGATCAGGCAAAGATAATAGGGTAGAGGCTTCAGCATATGCCTACAAAGAGTATTCTACATAGTCTCTGTGTAGTCACTATAGTTATGGTATTTTCTTCCATTTTTCTTTGCCCCACAGCAATTTTACTTCATATCACTGTTTCTCTACTGAACTTGTTTGGACAAATGTGTCTGCTTAATGTATTGTGAAATTAATATTTGGATTTCAATTTTTAAACTGACTCCTCTGAAACATTTAACATTGTTGTCCTTCAGTTTCTTTGATGAGCTACTCTAATCCTGCCTCTTCCTGGATCCTTCCCTCTCTTGATAATATCTTCTCCATTCCTTCACTAGTTTTATTCCTTTGCACATCTAAATGTCAGGTCTGTCCTACATCTGCTTAGTTTATCACTGTGTACTGGAGCAATCTTATGCAAAACCACATCAACATTTTGGCTGCTACCCATAAAAACTTTTAAATGAAGTTCTGCTTCTTCCCAAGAAAAATGAGGCCACATAGGAAAATTGTGGGGCATGAGATGAAAAAGTTTCAGTTTAGATATAGATAAATTTGTAGTGGTGTAGAATTTGCCTGGTGAACTCTACTTCTTGTAAAGGCAGTAGGTGGTCTTCTCCTGGACGTGAGGGTGGAAAATGAGGAGTAATGAGAAGGGTAAAGAGTGACTAGGCAAAACTAGAGAAGCATCCTGATACTGGCAAAACACAAGATTATAAGGGCCCCATTGAACTGAGAGTCTATCTGTTCCTAAGAGCTAGTTTGACTTGCATTAGGGAGTGACAATGACTGAACCAGACCAGAGTTGGGGATTTCCATGACTGGTTTTATAGGAAAACAAGATGAGAAAAGAAATTCCAGTGGGAAGAAAGAACAGATGAGGAAACAGAAGGTAGAGACAGAGTTACAGAGGAAGAAAGAGGAGTTAGGAAAGCACTCACAGACTAGCAGAAAATTAGGGATCAGGCAATGACTAACTCCTGCCAACCTAAGTGCAGCTTTTGAAGAAATTTATCCATTAAAAAAAGAAAGAGAAAGGAAATGTAGCCCATCCTCCTGCTTTCTGACTCAAGCTTGCTCTGCATTTCTTTTTGCATGAGTTTAGCACATACCAGAATTTTATGAAAAATTATATTACAAGCACTGGCTTAGAGTCACCCAAGTCAGGCTCTCCTCCTTACTGCATAACTGTTGGCAAGGGTCACCTCTCTAGGCTTAAATTTTCTCAGCTAGAAAAAGATAATAGAAATTTTTCACTCATACAGTTGGTGTGAGAATTAAGTCTGCATGTTCAAAGCTCAAATGGAACTCTTACATAGTAAATAATCAGTAAGCAATAGTTATTATTACCAATATTTGGAGATATTAGTATTTGCTAAGGTTTGCCTTCCATACAGGAAACCTTTTATACAAAATTTCTATTACAAATTGTAGAATTCAA
Organism: Dolichotis patagonum; assembly: GCA_004027295.1. NCBI lineage: Eukaryota > Metazoa > Chordata > Mammalia > Rodentia > Caviidae > Dolichotis > Dolichotis patagonum. The sequence goes on along the minus strand of PVJX010007725.1, from coordinate 24,347 downwards.
TGGGAATTTTCCACCCTGGGCATATATCCTGTGCTGAATTAATAGAAGAAGAATTGAATTAGTTGTGACTCATTATGCTGGTCTAGGTCTGATTCTTTAATGCCCAGCTGGGCTTTTATTTCAACCTTGCAACACAGAAAACTTGAGATTTACAAACTAGTAGCGAGAGAATGAACTTTATTCTGAGAGCATCCTCCCTGTCCCAGGGGTGACAATGCACACTCTTCATCTGTCAAATTAATGTCCTTGGCCTCCTGAAATCACTTCAGTGTTCCTTAAATTGAAGTTTTGGAGTGTTTAAAATTTTTCTTGAGCTAACTGTTTTTGTCAGTCATTGGAACCATTTCTGAGTTTGCTGCATCAGCATGACACTGTGTTCAGCTGCCATTCTTCAGACCTATGAGTGGGAAGACAATTACTAGGTTGGATTTTCAAGTCAGACAGAACTAGTGTCTCATTCTGGCTAGGCCACTTACTGGTTTGTAACTTAAAGTAATTTATTTAACTTCTGTAAGCCTCAAGGTACTCATCTATAAAATGGGTTGATAATGAAAGTACCTATTGCACAGAGTTGGGATAACTATTAAGGGAGATAATATACAATATATATGGTGCCTGAAATATAGTACTGTAAAAATGTTGGCTAATCATTAATGTCTAATATCTTTTTATATGTCATTCACATTGTTTTACCCACCAAAGTGAAAACAAAAGTTGCAAAAATCCCTAGATTAGATATGTGATTAATCTTTTCAAAAACAGTTGTCATAGCTCTCAAACCAAAAACTTCGGGGTTTCAAGTGATTTAAATCACCTTAAATATATATGTGAATCACCAACATGTAGAATGTTCATTGTTTAAAATAATGTATGAATAAGATGTAAAAATGTCATTCCATGATGTTTCACAGGTATAGATCAAGTGGTGTCATTTTCACGAGCAATCCAAGGGGTCCTGTTTAGGGTCGTGTGGTTGCTGCAGTGTGTGGTAAAACCCATGCTTGCACCGCCATCGTTAGAAAGACTGCACAGAGTAATTACAGGTCTGGGTAAAAATTCAGAGAAGGATCAGCTCTACCTCTGCACCTGAGAAGAAGCCTTTTCTTCCATTTCCCTTCAGCTCAGATGTCTGGTGTCTGCAGACCAGGGCTAGAGAGTTCACGCCGTCCTCGAAGTCCTTCAGTCGCTCTTCCCCAAGCACAGCATCAGGTTTTCACTCCATCTTTCCAGCCTGGACCTGAAATTGACCCAACTTTAAACTCTGAAAGGGATATTCTCCAGCATCTGCCAGTGTTGCTCAATAACTCTCAAGGACAGGCTTTTCTGCCTGGTAATTAGTCTTTTTCAGAAAAAGGAAAAAAAACTGCTCTCCTTTGTTCTTTCCTCAGGAAAAATGGATAAAGAAATTTGGGTGGGGATCAAGAGGGGTGTATTGTATCATAATGCCAGCCCCTTTTAGAAATCTCAAATCACAGTGCCCTTTTCAATTTATAATTCTGTTAGTCTTGTAAGAGTTACTTTTAACATCAAAAAAAATTGTGTGTTTCAATGCTAAAGGTACACTTCTTGACTAAATATAAATAATATTTACCATAACTGGGGAAATGGTCACTTTCAGTAAAATAGAAACTCATCTAACTAGATTCCTGGATTTATATGTACTGTTCTAAAAAGCAATATTAAGTTTTGTAGTTTGCCCAAATTCCCTGTTAATATCACTAGAGATAAATTTACAGTTCAGATTTTTATGGATCAAATCATATTTGATTGCAGCAGTAAAAAATCGAAGTTATTCTAAGAACCTGTTACTATCTCAGCTAAATAAAATATTTATGTGGGCTGATTTCTGCAGAGCACAGAGTTTTCATTGGTGACTACTTCCTGTTACTTCAAGCTTGGTAATACATGAATTGTGACTACTCAACACAGACTGAAGTTCTATTCATCATGCACCTTTCATTCTATGGAATTAATTTCACATTTAAATTGGCTTGCTATAAACTGGCAGCAGAAATATACACAAGTGTGACTTAGTTTTCTAAGTGCCTAAATTGGTATTTGGGGAATACCTCCACATGCCATCCCAAACACAAGCAGACAGGACTCTTTTGCCCACAGCACAAAAATCTAATCTCTTTATTACAAGATTACAAAAAAAAATTGCACTTGATGCACAGAAAAATAAAATCTGCATCTGAGTACGAAATACTTCCTTACAATTCCCTCCACCTCCCTGTTTTAAAATAGTAAATTCAGCACCGCAGCACTCACTAAGGAGTCAGGCCTCTCAGGGCTAAGGAGAAACATCTTCCTGGCTACTAATAAGTTATCATTTGTCCTGTGCAAATTACACTTGTGCAAACTTTTGAGCAAGATGATAGCTGAAAGGAAGGAATTTCATAATCTTTTTTCAAAAAAACTCACTGGAGTTTTAAACAAGCTTTGATGTACAGAATCTTTTTTGGATCTAAGCTAAATTTTTTAATCCATAGATCACTTCTAAATATTAGTCACAATAATAACTCTGAAAACAAATAGGCCACATCCCTCCAGTTAGCCACATCCCTCTTTTACCTTTTGTCCTTAAACTCAACCTAACATAGAAAGTAACTCCTACTCTTTTCTCTCCTATGGGAGGGGATAATAAGTAAAAGTGAGTATAAAGCCAAGATATCTGTTTAGACTTTAGCTGTTCTGTTTCCAGAGTTGTTGTGCTTATTATTTTAAAATACTTTTGCAAAACCATCTTACAAAAGGCTGTGTCAGACACACACACACATACTCCAACACTTATAAATGATCAGTTTGCACCGTTTTCTGTGCTCATTCAACCGCTGGCCAAATGTGTGGCAGATGTTCTGTCCAGGGGTGGATGAGGTACATCTCTGAGTCCACCTTCTCTTCTGCATGTGCCTTTGTCACTCCACATCAACAGATAGGATCTCACGGGCTTCTCTTAAATCTGAGCTGGTGTTGGTGACATGCTACTGGCCAATAAAATGAGGCAGCAGTGATGTCACATGACTTCAGTGAAGGATTAAGGAAGGTCACACACTGTCTATTTGGACCTCTTGGAATATCACACTACGGACAATCCCTGTGGAATGCTCCTCTCAGAGTGCAGCCTCCATGCTGGGAAAGGACCAAGGTACTTGGTGAGATCTCACTGGAGTCCTCAGTCGGTAGTCTGCTCTGAGCTGACCCTGTGCCAGGAATCCTCCCCATCCAGGTGCCAAGAATCTGAGAAAAGAAGTCTCGAGGTGATTTCAGACCCAGCTGCTTGAGTCACCCTCACCCATTCAGTGTTTCCAAGCTGAAATCTCAGACACTGTGGGACAAAGAGAAGAACTCCCTTCTATTTCCTACCTAATATCTGACTAGAAGAATCTAAGCACATCTGAAAACAGTTGTTTTTACCTCTGAAATATTTGCTACTTAGCAAAAGATAACTGTAGCAAATGTGTGTGTGCTTTTTCTTAGCTACAATCATACAAATATATGACTTTATAACCTTTACTTTTTCCACTCAGATTTTATTAATCACCAGTATGCTTCTTGCCATGTAGAGGAGCAGTTTATTTTTGTTTTGTTTTGTTACTGGGGATCGAACTCGTGACTGCGCGCTTGCAAGGCAGGCACTTATGCCGCTGAGCTAAATCCCCAGCCCGAGGAGCAGTTTAAATAATGGAGAAAGAGCATATATTTTAGAATCAGAAAGCCCCGGCTCAGGCAACTGAGATAACTATTTACCTCAAGTGTGTTTTTTCATCCATCCCTGGTAATATCAACACTTACCTATTGGACTTACCTAAACTAAATGAGATAAGCCACCTAACAATAAGGGACATGATTCCTGACCTAGTAGATTTCTAGAAATATTTATTTTTCCCCTGTAGGCTTCTTATCTATCACTTTAGTTGCTTTATTCTTCCTTTAGACATACGAAGCTGTATTATTCCTACTCATTCAGCAGAATACCATGAAAAAGAATTCAGTATTCTTAAAATGTTTAGATCTTTCCCTCAGGTAAACTGACAATTTCTCATCTTACATATATTCACTCCATTAAATAAGTAACTAAGTAACCCTCCACTTAGCCCCAACCCCCGTCTGCTCAACCACTTGCCTCTTGCAACCTCTTTGTCGGTACAGAGGTCTGGAAACGCAAGCTGTGTTTTTTAATCTATTCTGTCAGCTAGATTATTAATGAAAGTATAGCTCAGGTCTGGAACAGAACTTCAAAAGTACTGTTTTTCACATTATACTTTCCTTTGCATTTTAATTATTCATGAAGGAGAACTCCTTATGTAGTCTCACTATGTTTCAAAGAATGATCTTTTATGATCGCTCGTGGTTACATGTCTCAATATGACACATCTAGAAAACCCCAGAAAAAGAGATCATCCTTATATTTAGCCAAGTGTATTGTGCTGCAGATACAAGACATTTCATACAAACAAACTTCCCAGAAACATCTTCCTGATGTTGCAACAACTTCTTGAGGACGTTAAACAGCCTTTGATCTTTGAGAACAGTAAGAAGCAGGTTTTCAAACTGTGAAGCATTTTTATGTACCCCTCAAATGAACACGTTACTAATCACAATTCTTTAATATGTTCCATGATCAGTGTTTGTTAAAAGAACTCTATCTGATTAACCCATTTTAAAAAACTTTGCTTGCCAAAACTTAGATGATTATTAATCATTATTTTTTGAGAATTAAACACGAGATTTATTATGATGTTTCCCAATATATTTTCTAAATATAAAAATTGGCTTGTCCTTTCATGTTTTTCAGAATTACAATGTCACCTTCCCAACACTTCACTAAAATTCTTAAAAATGAGAGCAAATGTGTATGTAATGATTTCAATACTTTTCTGAAGATAAATATAACATCCAATTTAATCTTTAAATTCATCACCAAGTTAACTCCTTGATCTTAATCTCTTAATTATTCCTTGTGGTCTATTCTGATAGCCTAATCCCCTAAGCAAAGTATACAATGAATAAATGAATCTATATATTCTCTTGTGTAAGCATATAATTTTTTTCTTTCTTTCTCTCTTTCTCTCTTTCCTTTTTTCTCTCTCTTCCTCCCTCCCTTCCCCTAAATAGTTTTTTTCAAATAGTTATGTATTTCTTTCAGGTCTCTTTTATTTTAATTTATTACTTAATTTGGCACCCTTTTTTACTATTAAAATTTATTTTCATTTCTTTTTGCCTGTCCATTTATTCATTTAATTACAACTATCAGTAAATGCCTCCTAGGCACCATGCTACTAGTATTAGCCCATCCACGGTGTTCATGTTCCCAATTTTCTGTCTTTTCTTCCTTGAAGTTCCTAGAAAGTTTTCTTCTTTGAAAATTGGACACTGATTGATCCACTGCCTCCAAATTCCTTGAAATAACAAGATATCATAAAATAGTATGAATAATTCAATATATTATCAGCAGACAAAAAATTTTGATTTATGACTGAAATATGGAAAGTAGATAGGATCAGAGCTATAGAAAAGCAAAACTGAAGGAAGGTATCACCTAAAGCCTTGGTTAAGAAGGTTGCTGTTGAAAGTGAAGACTGCACAAGGGAGTGTTTCCAAAATTTAGGATCATTAGCAAAAAGGAGAGAGGAAATGCTTACCTGGGTGAACAATCAGAGAACTGCATTGGCACAGCCTGGCCATCAGTCTCTCCTTTGCCTCCTACTTGTGCTTTAGCAGATAACAATACTGGCTAAAGAAAAAATTGACAAGGTGCACAGCATTTTTATCCAAGATAGCTACTTATCCCCAGTAGGAAATAAGACAAGATGCCAATAGTCTTTGTGTCACTTGTCTCTTGTCTATAGTTGTCAGTGCTAATGCACAGTAAGCACACCCAATATTCAAAGATCAATAACAAGAAATTTCCAAATATAAATATGATCTAACAACTAAGAATTCCATGAATATTTAAGGAAAGCCAATAAATACCAGGCAACAGAGGCCTAAAACTCCATTCACAAAAGAATTTAGCACCCAGAAAAGGAAGTTTATATAACAAAGACTTTGAAATAAGTAAAATTAATATCTGCAAGGAACTTGAGGAGACAATACATCTGTGAAAAAGAAGAAAACCTGAAAACTTTCCATACATCTTTGCAAATGATACATGTATCTGATAATATTAAAATACAACATTTAATCTAAATAAAAAAATGTTCACAGCCAAAGAATGACTTATTGAACTCAGAGGTGAATCCTAAAGTTGTCTGCAGGGTAGCTTACAAAGACAGTGCAATGGAAAGCATGAGAACAATGTGAGAGACACAAATAGGAGACTCAAATCCAAGATCTACACGACAAAAAAATCCAGAAAAAAACAGAAGGGGTGGAGAATAGGGTGGTGTAGGTAATCAATAAAATAACTCAAAGGTGAAGATGTTGATTGAGTGATTTCTACTCAATCTAGAGAGTTCAAAATATTAAAGAGAGGAGACAAGTAGACAACAAAAGAGTTTAATGGGAGTGGGGCATGGAAGGAGTCACCACAGAGAAGGCTGTGATGGCTCTCCTACAGACAAAGGGCAGGTTTTGCCTGATACAGGTTCTGATGGGGGGTAGGGCTCTGGGGATTGATGAGGACTGATTTATTTCATGTGAGTGCAGGTTATTGGGTAAATCTTTATGTGCCTGAGCTTTAGCACAGGCTTTTGGGAAGGAGAAGTCATAGGGGTTTCTGGGAAAAAGGAGGTGTGCATTATCAGGGCACAGTTTTGAACCGTTGCCAGGATGATTGTGCTGTCTTTCAGATGGGGGATGTAACAGATGTGGTTTCATAGATTTAAGAGTTAAGCAAAAGAATTGCAAAATTATAACACCTAGAAACATCTTAAAGAAATTCTGAAGTTACCAAAAAAAAATCATATGATCATATAAAATCTATGATTATATCGATGATAGGCTGTAAGTGCCAAGTGCATAGAAGCATACAAAGGTTAATCAAAGTTCTGAGAAAAAATATAGTTGAAAAATATTTTAGTCTAAAATCTTGTATTTTAAAAATGAGTTAGTAATACCAGTCAATATGATATAAAATAGATTTCTAAGAAAAACATAATTTTAGAATAGGAAGATAGATATATTTTTCATTGATAACAGTTACAGTCAACAAAGGAACTATACAGCAAATAAAATTTTCAGCATGTAATATAATATATGACAGAACAATAAGGAGACATTGATAATCACAGTCAGAGATACTAACATCTCTCTTATCAAAGTATCAAGTAGTGAATCAAAGGGCACAATAAAGTAAAAATGAAGCCTAGAGAATGGGAGAAATGTTTGCAAAATACACAATAGAAAAGAGATTAATGTCCAAAATAAACAACTCTTACAGCTCAACAAAGTAAAAGCAACAATGAAATAATCTGTTTTTTAAAAGAACAAAAGTCATTTTCCCAAAGAGATAAGCAAATGGCTTACAAGCTTCTGAAAAGATGCTCAGCACTGTTACACAATATGTGTCAACCTCAATTTAAGTGAGGAGAGGTTTAATTTGGCTCATGGTTTGTTATGGCTTGTATCTAGATGTTCCCCTCATAGATGGGGTTTGTCAGAACTTGCTTGATCCAGGGTGTATGATAATAGAATTAGGGATGAGTGGTAGTAAATTAGTCCACCGATTGGAAATAGCATGGTTCTGGGTGTGGCTGAATGAATTTACTAAAGACAGAATCCCCATCCTAGGTGTGGATGGCACCACACAGAACCTAGATAGGATAAAAGCAAAAGACAGGCTTCCTGCTTGCTGCTGCTGCCTCCTGCCTACACTACCAAGAGCTGTTTTTCCTCAGTGATGCCATTCTGCCATGTTCCTTGCCTTGGAGCCAACTGACTATGGGCAGAAACCTCTTCCAAAAGTGAATTGAAATAAACCTTTTCTCCTTTAACTTGTGGATATTTGGGTATTTGTCTCAGCAACAAGAAAAGTATCTAAGTCATGGTATCTGAGGATTCAGCCCATGGTTATCTGGTTCCAAGACAAGAACTTAGGGCAAAAAGACATGATATAGCAAGCCAAGAAGCAGAGCAGGGAACAGCACCAAACAGGAAGCAGCCAGAGACCAAATACAGTCCCCAGGGTCATGCCATCTTGATCCATCCACACATACACAACATTGTGCTTTACTAGTCCCCTAAGTGGATCTCAAGCCAATTGAGTTGACAATTTTCTTAACTTTCACAAATGGCTTACATAAAACATTTTTAAAAGAAAAGAAAAAGTGTTGAGGAATGATAAGAAATTGGAGCATTCGCACACTGCCAGAGGGAAGGTGAATAGTGAAACCATTATAGACAACAGCATGGCAGTTCCTCAAAAAATAAATAAATAAAATTACTGTATAATCCAACAATTATATCTGTCTATATCTATCTATCCATCCACCTATCTATCTATCTATGGCTTGAACAGATGTGCATACCTAGTTCATAGCAATACTATTCACAACAGCCAAGAAATGGAAGCAACCCAAGTATCCATTGACAGATGAACAGATAATTAAAATGTGGTATATGCACACACAGGGATATTATTTAGCTTTTAAAAGGGACATTCTTACATTTGCTACAACATGAACAAATCTTGAGGGCATTGTGCTAAGTGAAATAAGCCAGTCAACAAAAGACAAATATTGTATAATTTCATTTATAAAAAACACTAGAATACTCAATTTTGTAGAAAATAAAATAGTTAACTGGGTTTTTGCTGAGGGGAATGGAGAGTTATCATTTAAAGGGTACAGAGACTCAAGGAAAATGGGAACATTCTAGAGATAGATGATACTGATAGTTGTACAATAATGTAAATGCTACTGAATTTTACTCTTTAAAAAGGCTAAAGTGTTAAATTTTTTGGTTGTGTATTTTACTAAAATAAGAAAAAAGCAAAGACAGTGACAAGAGAGAAGGAAGGAAGTAACATAGGAAGGAAAGAAAGGGAGGGAGGAAAGAAGAAAGAAAAGAAAGGACAGAGGGAGGGAAGGATGGTTAGAAAAGGTTGAAGTATCCAGAAATAGAAAAAAAAAAATAGAAAAAAATCCTTACTTCTCAGGATGTAAGCTAACTCCACCCAGGCACTCTGATGGGGATACCTCACATGGGTTCTCCTTAGACACAGACTTCCACAGCAGAATAGAAATAGGGAAAATCAAGGCAGAAAGAAGTCTTTCCCAGACTTGTGTGAGAAGCAAAAGTGCTAAAAATACCTAACAGGCACCATATTGACTTTCTACATAGCAGTTTTAAGTAACTACTCTTTTTCTAATCTACCCACTTGTGTTTGCTGTCTGGACCTCCCTCTAAGACTGTAATCTTCTTGAGCAGTGATTTTTTAAGCATACTATCCTGGGTTTAGAAGAGCAAGCTCTGGATTTGGGACTCATGAATATTTGTTAGATAAATAAGCACTTTACAAATGAATCTTTGTGCATGATATGTAAATGTTTCTAGGAGAATTATTTGTAGAAGAAGTTGTACCTGGAGGTACAACTGCTGCACCAAATGTCATTATATATTTTGGTAACTAGTAGGATGATCATTATATTTAAACTGTTTGATATGTCTAAGTAGCTGATGTAGATTAAGTGGGTCCTATGTCTATGTCTAGAGAAACTCACATATATGAGTTCATCATACATCCCCAGAAGATTCTAAAGTGCAAGCAATATTTAGAGCCACTGTTTGTGAACACTTTCAATGCTGCTCTAGCTATAAAATACATGAAGATGCAGATGGGTATGGTTTTACATAATCACTCTAGCCAATTTACACACAATTACTTAGCCAAGTGATTCATGAAGCCCAGTTTTTCATTTATAATTGTTTACACTGGTAGTAAGAAGTAGAGAATAATTGTTTGCAAGAGTTTTGTGACTATCTAACATTTAATTACTCACTTTTCTCAAAATTAAATTCATAAAGGATGCAACATGTAATGTTAAACACATGTCACCCATCTTGGCTTTTAATTTTTTACATATATGTTTTTATAAGTACTGTGCATGCAGCCAAGGCTGTCACAGACAAGTGCTTTGGTAAAGTCTGTCTATTCTGTCTAAAACTTGTATCTTTGGACAATGTAATATACCCTTTCAGGTATCTAATATTTGTACTTATGGAATGTGTTTCTTGGAAAAACAAACATTTTAAATGTCTTAGTTATGAAATGCATAAGTAACCAAAATGCATTAGTGTTTTATTAATAAATGTTAACATGTGCAATAATGATGTGTCTTATCCTAAGAGTTAATGAAGAAAAAATTGATGAGACATACTATGCCAAATATGCACAAAGAACAGGAAGGAAACAATACTATGATATTCGTTCTGGAAAAAAAAACTAAAGCTAATGGACAGTAACAATAATCAATAGTGAAACATAAGTAAAGGTTCTTGAATAAATACACCCCTAATGTCTGGAAAAATGTCTAAATGACAAAACACAAGATCTGCCACTTCCAAGGATGCAAAAACAATAGTAAGCCATTTATACAAAGATGAAAATCAGACTAGCCTCACAACTCTTTTCAACAACCCAGATCCAATTTTACTGTGAACCTAGAGTACTCAGATTTGTTATTTATGTGTGAAAGGAACAGATAATTCCTATTCTAGTCACTGTCTCATCACTGGGAAACAACACCCAACCCCCAAGATTTAAAACAGGAGAGGTCCATTTTGGCTTATGAGTTTACTCCACAGTTGGCCTACTCCAAGTCAGCAAGGCATGGTGGAAGTGTCCAGCAGAAGAGAGCTGTTTACTTCATGGTGGCTGGGAAATAAAGAGTGAAAGGAGGCACCAGGGCAGGAGTTATGCCCCTCTAGGTCGTGCCCTCAGTGACCACCTCTCCTGAATACCCCACCTTCCAATGCCAAGTTAGCTGCGGCACCCTCATAATCACTGTTCACAAGCCCTTCTTCTGAGCAGATGAGGTTTGGGGGATATCCAGACATAAACTATAACATATGCAAAAACTCAAAATATTTTATGCATGGAATCTTGATCAAAAAATTATTTTGTTGCATATTCTAGTTGATCAAGAAGATAATAAGGTTAACAATCCCGATTTTTAATCTCTAGAGTGTACACTGATTTTAAAAACACCTTGATATTGTAGAGTGTTAGCCAGGATACAATAGGGAGTAGGCCCTTGTTTTTGTTGGAATATAATTTGATGTAACTTCTTATAAAAATAACTGAAAATATCTAACATTTGCAGATGATGATGTTCAGCATCAATTTACCAGAAGCTTCTAATTGACTAACAGAAAATACAACAGAAAGGGAGAGAAAAAATGAAAAGAGATGTTTTGAAACCAAAAATAATATATCTTTAAAATTTTTTTCTAAATGCTTTTCAAAATCGGTTGCCAAATACTTCCAATGATACCTCCTCCCATAATTTCTGTAGTAGGACTGTGACTCTTTTCATTAAAATAGTCAGTTTCTACTACTTTAAACTTGTACTTATCCTGAAATTTGCTTTGACCAACAGAATGTAGCAGAAATGGTATTGGGCAACTTCTGAGAGTGGGCATAAAGACGCTTTGTATTTTCTGCTCAGCCTGCTTTGGGAAAGCCCCTGCCATGCTATGAGAAGTTGGACTATCAAATGAAGGTCCCTATGTGGAGAAAGAAGCTGTATGGCAGAACACCAAGGCAACAAAGATATGGAGGAAATCTCCTTAGCCCCCGCAGTCTGTCTCAGAAGGCAACTTAACACAACCAAGTGAGTGATCTCAACTGACTCTAATAGAGTGAAAAAACTGCCTACTGCTATGGTTTGGGATTTAAATATCCTCCAAAGGCCCATATATCAGAGGTTTGGTCCTAAGTTTGGGGAGTGATGGGAATTTTAAGAAGGGTGTACAGTGACAGATCTTTAGGTCACTGGAGGCATGACTTGAAGGGAATTGTGGGACCCTAGTCTGTTCTTTCTCCCTTTCATTCCCTGTCCATGAGGTGAGTTTTGCTCTGTCACAAGCTACTACCATTATGCAATAAGTCCCTGACTTACAAACATTCAGGTTGTGAACTTTCAGAGATATGGAATAATTTTGCATTACAAACATTCTCAGATTTGAACAAATTGTGGAAGTAGCTCACATGTTTGCACTGTCACATTTATGCTACTGTGTGCTTACTATACAGTGCAATAGTGTACGGAAGTACCATGCTCAAACACAGGCAAGGATGTGCAGAAGCAAGAGAAAATGCAGTGGTAAGGTGAAGGGCACGTCTAGGAAGTACAAAGCTGTAATAACCATGGAAGAAAAGTGAAAGTAATTGAGAAATTGAACCAAGGCAAAAAGATGAAAGATGGCACTGGTTCTTATAACATGAATCATTTAACCATTGGCATAACTATAAATACAAAGACAAGATCACAGAACATATGAAAGCTGCTATTCCAGCGAAATCAGTGATAATATCCAAAAAGCATGGTAAAGTGATAGGGGAAATGGAGAAACTTCTCAGTGTGTGGATGCAGGATTCGTATCTGCAATGAGTTCCACTCAGCTTAGTGTTTATTCAATAAAAAGCTAAAAATCTACTTGAAGACTTGAAGAAGAAGAAATGAGGTGAATGTGGTGTATCTTTTACTGCCAGCCAGGTACTGGAGAATTTAATAAACCCTCAATGGTTTACTGCTGGCCACAGAGGGTTTACCAAATTCAAGATTAAGACCAGTCTCCAGAACAGAAAGGTACGTGGTGAGGCTGTGAGTGCAGATAACACAGCTCACAAGAATTTCCAGCAACACTTAGAGAAATTATTGATGAAGGTGTTTATGTACTCTTACAAGTTTTTACCATTAGTGAGACAGAATTGTACTGGAAGAGGATGCCAGGACTCAGCAAAATAGAAAAGTTGTTCTAGGCTTCAAAGCAGCAAAGGACAGGCTTACCCTGTTTGGTGACAATGTTTCTGGCAGCATGAACTAAAGCCTCTCTAAGTTTACCATTCAGGAACCCAAGAGCCCTCAAAACCATAGGAAACAACTTTCTACGTGTTGCATGGAAGAGTAACTCCAAAGCCTAGATTATACAGACCATTTCCAGGACTGGTTTTTCCATCAGTTTATTCAAGACATAGGGAAATATTGTTGGGAGAAAGATGTCCCTTTCAACATTCTTTGTGTGCTTGGCAGTGTAGTAGCTCACCCCCAGTTCATGGATGACTTTCATACCAACATCATAGTACGTCTGCCATCGAATACTACAGCGCCAATCCAATCTATAGACCAACGAGTTATTGCAACTTTTTAAAAATATGACTTACGCCACACTTTTCATCAGACAGTGAATACAACTGATGAAACAGGAACAACTTTGCAACGATTTTTGGAAGAACTTAAAGACCTACAAGACCATAAAAAACAACAAGTTTACTTGACATGTGACAGTGGCTGTCACCATTTCATACCACTGCAATTTTAAAGAACCTGTGCCTGCAATTGGTTCATAAACTTCATAGATGTCTTAATTACTCTTCTCAGTACTGAGACAAAAATACCCATTATTCAAAACTAAAGGAGGAAAGGTTTATTTTGGCTCACAGTGTGTAGAGGTTTCAGTTCGCAGTTGGTTGACTCCAAGGCAGGGTGGCATGGCAGAGGGGCACTGTAGAGGAGAAATGGTTCATGATGGAAGGCAGGAAGACAGCAAAGCAGTTGAGTAGAGAGGAAAGCTGTAATAGCAAGTTATCTCTCCCATTTATCCCTTCAAGGCTACCTGTCTTTTGGATGGTGTCATCCATACCCAGGATAGGACTTTCCACAATCCACAACCAGAGCTATCAAAACCAATCAGTGGACTAATTTAGTAACCACAATCTTAATTCCAGCATCACATACCCTAGATCCAGCCATCTCTAGAAACCTCCACCTATGATCATGCGAGGCTTGGAGGGAACATTTAGATATAAGCCATAACAATGGCCTTGAGGAAATGGGTAAGGCATTCAAAGAGTCTTCAACATAGTGACCCTTAGCAAGAAGCCAGAGCTAGGTCTTTAGAGGCCAGCTCTATTGAACCTGCTGTGCAAAATGAGGAGCTTAGAGATGAAGGCCTGATGGAATTAGAGACTGCAGGAAAAGGCAAAGAAGCCAAGAGGAAGACAAAACCGAAGAACCAAAGAGATTCATAACAAAGGAAATGACAAGGGGATTTTTTTGTTTACTTGAGATACTTTTAATTTTTGAGGCATAGGACCCCAATGTAGAAAATACATAAAGATTTCAACAGCCACTCAGAATGTCATTCCAGTGCTACAGGTCAGATGATAGATATGAAGATAAAATTTTTAAAAAGCTACTATTCAGATAGATCATTTTTTCAAGAGGGTAGACAGAAATACACCTATCAAAAAAACCTGTGTCATTGACATCAGGTGTGAGTGAAATTCCCTCTTGCCCTCCATCTTCTACTGCTGATGATCCTCCAGCCTCCTCATCTCCCACCTATCATTCCTCATTAGTAAGTCTGCTTGTTAGTTCACCACACAATCCCCTATATGGCAGTTTTGTGCTGTATTGTACCACCATTTTAAGGTAACTGAAAGTAAAAATAGTTCACTTATAGTATTTGTGTATGTGTTTAATGCTTTATATTATATATTTGTGTCAAAGTTGTATCCTGTTCACTTTGTTAGACTTACAAATGAATCCAACTTACAAACATTCTCCTAGAATGGAACTCATTCACAAATCGGGGATTTACCACACTACATCACCAAAAGTCTAAGAGGGTCAAACAAGTACGGACTGGAACCTCTGAAACAATGAGCTGAAGTAAACTTTTTCTCTTTGTAAGTTAATTATTCCACATATATGTTATAGTGACAGAAATTTTACTAACATACTCATCCAAGTTCTGTACTATCTGCATACCAAAACAATCATAAGAAACTGTACCTAGCTATTTTTTTAAGCATTAACTTTTTGGGTGGTATGCTATCATGTTATTTATATTTCTTTAAATATTTTTACTTAGACATATCCAGAAATTTTTAAATATTCAAATGATAAAAATAAGATCCTTCAAAGTTTCAGAAAGAAAAAAACAGTTATGCATAAAACAATGAGAGTAAGAATGCTATTGAACTTTTCATTAAAGATATTAGATACTGTAAGCAAATTAAGTAATGACTTAATGCTACTAGAAAAATATTTCAAATCTTTAATCCTATACCTTGCCAAAATATGAGTCAGCTTTGAATGCAAAATAGATACATATTTTTAGATGTGGAAGTAATCAGAAAGTTTGTCATAACCAGTAGATTGTTCTGAAAATTCCATATTTAAGAGTACCCTAAAAGCAGTTTAAAAGATAAGTAGAAGAAAAAAAGATATAATATCCAAGTGATTCAAAAATGCAGTGAGAAGAAAGTCAATTTGGCTGCACCAGCAATCCTTTAAAACAATAGCTAAAACTCACAGCAGAGAATCACTAGCTCCAATAAGGGTATCTTCAAAGGGAAAATAAATTATTTAAAAAGATACCTGAAAAAAGATATTCAACATACCTGCACACCGAATTCAACAAACTATTTTTTAAAGAAAACTGAGCGTGGTGGTGCATAACTATAATTCTAGCAGTGGAGAGGCTGAGGCAGGAGAATTGCCAGGACTTCAAAGCCAGCCTGGGCTATATTGTGAATGCAGCCTGAGCTACACAGTGAGACCATGTCTCAAAGCAAAACAACAACATAAAACAAAACAAAAAATCATTTAAAAAAATCATATATCATGACCACTCCAGGAATGTAAAGGTAGTACAACATACTTAAGTCAATATATGCAATACATTATATAAGCAGAATCAAGAATAAAATGTCACATGATTATACTTTTAAAAACTGAAAACACCTTTGACAAAATCCAACCTTATTCATAATTAAAACCTTGATGAGGGAAAATATTTCTTTTTTTTTTTATTTTGAAGGTAGTAGAAATACAACAGAACAAGACAGAACAAAGCCAATTGAGACAGTGCAGTGACTTTGGTACAGAACTTCACAGCAGGTTACCAGGATAACAGCAATAGATACCATAGTATATCTCATTATCTTCACAATAGTTGTCTAGTCAATTAAGTATAGGAAAATCAAACCAAAGGCAGAACATTATAAAATCAATTGAAAGAGAATACTGAATAGAGTAAAGCAATTAATCATAATGAAACAAAACTGAAAACAACACTTGCTTTCAAAGAGAAGATAGAGGAGACTCCCCATATTTGCTATGTTGCATACAGTCATCCTGCCAAGAGATGCTCAGACCTCTGTCCCCAGTTGCTAACGGGGAGTGTGGGGGAGGTTTGGGATGTTGATTCCGAGCCCACGCACTGGTAGACTAAAGAGACACTAGTGGTTCTCCTCCTGGCTTACCAATAGGGCTGGCGAATTCCTTCTTTGTGCAGGCTCCTGGGTGCCACCATGGCCATGGCCGGATCTTGGGCCGCTCTCTGGTTCTGTCCCATGCCTTTTTGACCACCTGAACTTCTTGCCACCATCTTTAGAAAGAGAAAGTTTCAGCGATTTTACCAAGGCCAAATTGTCCTGTTTAGTGAGTTTTTTAATGAGGGCCTCTGTAATATATCAGATTCCTACTCGTGAATCAGGTGCTTTCTGGTCTTGACAGCCAAAAGCACACTGTTGTTGCTTGTACACTTGACATCCTCACACCACTGTTCTTCAGAATGCAAAGATAGAATCCCAGATCCAATTAAAGGTGAAAGTGACCTAGATCTCATGTTGGACATAAGAGATGATGGGCTTGGAGAGTGAGATGATGGTGACATGTTTGTTTTGGAGAACTTTAGATGTAGAGAACCCTTCTCCACTGCAAGAATACAGCCAGGTGACCATCAAAATCGCCTAAGACCCCAGTTGAGCAGTCCCGTGGGGCAAGGCGAGGCGAGGCAGAAGCAAGCAGCAAGCAAGCAGGTACCTCCCTCAGGTACCTGGTGTCAAGGTGGCCATTTTGTTGTGTTGTTAAGGGAAAATATTTCAAACTGATAGAAGCCATACACAACAAACCCTCAGTCATACCACACTAAGTGAGGAGAAAGTGAAACCATTTTCTCTAAAATCAGGAACCTAAACTGTTGTTAACTCTCATCACTCCTGTCCAACATAGTTCTTAAAATTTTAACTATAGTCATCAGGCAAGAGAAAGAAAGAAGAGAATTATGACTAGTAAAGAAAGAAGTTAAACTATCTCTACTTGTAGATAATACAATCCTTTAGAAAGAAGGACTAAAAAATTTCACCAGAAGGCTTTTGGAATTGATAGACAAAGTAAAGCAAAGTGGCAGGATACAAACTCAGTGAACAAATATCAATGGTGTTCTTGTACACCAGTAATGAATCCAGTGAGAAAGAAATCAGGAAAACAATACAATTCACAATAAATTCAAAAAATTAAATACTTGGGAATTAACCTAACCAAGGAAGTGAAAGGCCTTCATAGCAAAATCTACAAAACTCTGATGAAAGAAATTAAAGAGAACATTAGAAAATAAAAAGATTTTTTTGATCCTGGATAGGTAGAATTAATATCATTAAACTGGTCATGATACTAAAAGCAATATATAGATTTAATGCAATCCTTCTTTTAAAAAATCAACAATATTTGCTACAGATTCCTTAAAATTTTTATGGAACCAGAAGAAAACTAGAATAGTCAAAACAATCTTGAGGGAAAAATGTGAAGTGGGAGCCTTCCCAATTGTCAATTTCAAGTTATATTACAAACCTACAGTAATAAAATCAGTATGGTGTTGGCACAAAAATAGATATGCAGACAGTGCAATAGAATTGAATACTCAGAAACAACCCCACTCACATTTACCCATCTGACTTTTGACAAAAAATCCAGAAATACACTGGAGAAAAGAAACTTCTTTAACAAACAGTTTGGAAAACTAGTTATCCATATGCAGAAGAATGACACAAGACCTCCATCTTTCACATTCTAGTAAAAAATAAAATAAAAATGAATCAGAGACCTAGATATAAAAACAGAAACTTTGAACCTGCTAGAAGGTAACATAAGGGAAACAGTAAGCACAGGAACAGAAATCCAACAGCACAAGAAATAGGTCCAGGAATCAACAAGTGGGACTATATCAAATTAAAAATATTCTACACAGCAAAGGAACTAATCAACAGATTAGAGAGATATGACCTACTCAATGGGAAAAAATTTTCCAATTACTATTCTAACATATAACTAACATCTAGCATATGCAAAAAACTCAAAAAATTACCTGCCGACAATTCATTCAAAAAATGGACAACTGAACCCAATAGATACTTCTCAAACTAAGCACAGATGGTCAATAAGCACATGCCAAGTTGTTTATCATATTTGGCTATAAGGGAAATGCAAATCAGAACAACTCAAATTCTTACTCCAGTAAGAATGGATATCAAGAACACATTTTTAGTAAATAATAAATGCTGGGGTAAAAGAAACTTTATAATTTGTTGATGGGAATGTAAACTAGCACAAGCACTATGAAAATCAGTGTAGAGATTCCTGAAAAAACTAAAAATTGAAATTCCACTTGACCGAGCTATACTTCTTCTAGTGTATTCTTGAAAGAGTTAAAGACACTATACTATAGTGATACATGTATGCTCATGTTTACAACTGCACAATTTCCAATAGCTAAGCTCTAGAAACTGTCTAGATGCCCAACAACAGGCAGATGAATAAAGAAGGTATAGAATACATACACAGTGGAATTTTATTCAGTCATAAAGAAGAATATAAGAAAATGGATAGATTTTGATATCATAATATTAACTGAAATAAGTCATAAATAAATTAAATACTGCATAGTTTCTCTTAATAATAAATCCAATTGTGAATCAATTAAGAAATAAAATAAAGGCAAGCTTTTCAAAGTAGAACAAGGGAATTAGAGGAAGGGGGGAAGGGGACCAGAAATTACTGAGATACATTTTGTATATATACCAACTACCCAATATGAGTGTGAATATCATGTATTGCAAATATATTTCAATAAAAAAGGAGAATGCAATGTAAAAAAATCCTCAGTTGACAGAAGTGAGCAGGTCTATAAAACAATAGTTAAAACTTGTAACAGGGAGTCACTATCTTCAACAAGAGTATCTTCAAGGGAAAAGTAAATTATTTATAAGAAATACATGATTAAATATCTAGATTATCTTTGTAAGAAATACAAAATCATATTCTTATAGGAGAGAAAGGGAGAAGTAATTTTAAATATATTTTCTCTTACTCTTTCTCTTATTTATTTTCTTTAAGATGGTACAGATTTTGTGTTGTAAGAATACGTGTTATATATTACAGGAGAAATTTTCATTATTTATTTTGAACTCTCCTATATGGTCTGGAATTTTGTTGCCATCTGAAAATGTTACTTATAAAAATATTTTCATATATTGCTAAAAATATTTGCAAATATTATTGTAAAAGATTTTTATTATGGGAAAATAAACCATTTTAATTATAGAAAAATATATTCATGGAAATAAAAACTATCTTTTTTATTTTAAAGAGAATAAAATAGAAGAGGGCAGAACAAAGCAGATCAGAACAGAACAACGTAAGCAACACAGCACTTTACAATAAGACAACGGGACATTAACAGTAGCTATCAAAATATCTCTTTCTCTGCTATAGTTGAGCATAGTTTCAGATACAATAATATCAAACATAACACAATAGTATGAAACCATTCAAAAGAATGAAAGAATTATAGGGCATTCTGAACCGAATAACAGAGAATGATCAATGGCTATTATAATATCTCATTTTCAATAAAAAAATTTGTTTATACTATCACATATATTAAAATCCCAGTAAGACACAATATGATAGAACTGATGGTAATAGCAGAGTAGAAGCATGGTAGGACTTCAAAGCAAGATGATATTAAATCAGCAATGGCTGCCATAATGTTTTATTTTCTCCAAAACAGCTGTTCATACCATCACACATAATAAAGTCAAACAAAACAGAATAAAACCATTCCAACTGATGAATGAAAACATTGAAAGGCTTCAAAGCAATGAGATGGGGAATCATGATTACCATACAATCTTATATACTCTTACCAACTCTCATACTAGGGAGACTATACGGTATTTACACCTGTGGGTTTGGTTTATTTCGTTTAAGAGTATGGTCTCAAGTTGCACCTATTTATTTATAAATATCTCAGTGTAATCTTTCTTTATAGCTGAGTAGTACTCCATTGTATAAAAATACTACAACTTTTTTATCCATTCCTCAGTTGATGGGCACTTAGGTTGTTTCCAAGATTTGGCTATTACAAATTGTGCTGCTATAAACATGGGTACACATATATCACTGTGGTATGATGTTTTCAGTTCTTCTGGGAATATGCCTAGAAGTGGAATAGCTGGGTCAAATGGGACTTCAAACCCAGCTAATAAAAACTATCTTTAACTTAAGAAACTATTACTGTATTTTTCTTTTGTAGTCTTTCAAATTTTCTATATTGAAA
Source organism: Dolichotis patagonum (assembly GCA_004027295.1). Classification (NCBI taxonomy): domain Eukaryota; kingdom Metazoa; phylum Chordata; class Mammalia; order Rodentia; family Caviidae; genus Dolichotis; species Dolichotis patagonum. The sequence goes on along the minus strand of PVJX010007725.1, from coordinate 3,773 downwards.
ACTTAAAGTGATAAAAGTGTTTTTTTACAAAATATCTCTCTTAAATATATATATTTTTAAAAACTCACCAGGCAGATCAACTCAGAAAAATTGAAACATCTTCTAATGACCTATATCTACCACACTTAACTTCTTAAAGCTCATATGATACCTTTGAGGATTAGAAGCTGACAGATCTATTCTTGCAACAATTTTCATTTTAGTTTTTAGTCTTGTCTTCTATATCTATGATATACCGAGAGCTTCTTAATGTATGCATACATAGTGAGCAGAAGTTTCTACTCTATTTAAAATTTAAATTCAAAATAACTAAAGTTCACATATTTTTGTTCTCTATGTAATTAATATTGAAGAGTTTTTGCCATGATGAATCTTTATTACACCTTTATTTTTCATTTTTGTAAAGAAAGGCGTGTGCTCCTATTTAGGCCTTAGAATTTTACTAGAGGCAAGAGCTGACAAATAATGATATAAAAGGCAACTGACTGGTATATAATTTAGTGCCAGCCAGCTGGGCATGGAGGATGTATAAATCCTATAGGAAGGAACAAAAGTAGTCTTCACTTGAGGAACAGGAAATAAAAAGGTAGATATAAAATGGCAAATTTTTTAAGCCAAAGAAACAATTTGAAGATGAACATGGGACAAGATAGGAAAAAGATTTGAATATTATAGTTAATTCTGTTACATTGGCTTTGGTGATCAATTGAGATTGGACCCAAAGTACCTGGTAAGGTGCCTGAATTACCATGAATCAAAATTCAAGGTGGGGGGGAGGAATAGTTTTTATAAGTTAGAAACAGTTTTGACTCAATCTTTCCACAAATTCTTTCCAAGTAGCCAATTCTAATAAAAACTGTTTGTTCCTTCATGGTTATAGGTCAATAGGACAAATTATTTCTTGGTCTTCTTGATATAAAATCACTTCTGTACCATAGTAAGTTGGGTCTTTAAACTGAAACTACTTTCTTTTTTTTTTCTTTCACTCCTCTTATCTTTCTCTTTTGCTTTTCATATCATTTTATAAAATTTTCTCTAGGAACAAGGGAGTAAGAAACCAGTTGGGAGTAAGGAACAAGGGAGTAAGAAACCCTTAAAGTAGTAAGGGAGCAGATCCCTCATAAAAGATAGCACTGCTCACTCCTTGGCATCTTCCCACAAGCACTCCACTCTCATCCAGGAAGATACCCAGCTGTGTTCCATCGCTAGGACCCAAGAGAACAAAGCCACATCCCCCTTCTATATCACATTTAGTCAAGTTTAAATCATGACACAGGAATGGCTTCCAAATGCCATGTAGGTCCCCAGGACTTCCTAGGCCTATTCCTGCATCATCTCCAGAAGGTGCTCTACACTTCTGATGCTTCTGATGCTCTGAGGGCAGCCAAAAATTAGAGCTCCTTGTAGTGTGGGGTAGTAGCTATAGTGTGGTACAAGCTGGGTGGCCCGTATGTGTGCACCTGAGTTCCTCTAATGCTGTATGGTGCTGATGTGGGGGAAAAAGGGAGCAAGAGAAGCCAGAAGTCAAGGGCAGCCTCTCCTATTACATTTAGCATGGAACCCCAAGGATTCAAAGTTCTAAATTAAAGTCTAACCTTCTAGGTTATAATAAAAGAGTATTTGTGAAGGTAAGGAACAAAAACAATTTCACTTAACATGCTACTAACAATATAAAATTATTAAATATTTAAATATATGATATGCTTTTCTCTAGCAGTACTCTTGTCCCAGGTTTATAAAGCCTAAATGTGGGTCATAAAATAAAGGCAGGACAGACAGACATACCGGAAGACACACAGACAGACTGAAGATTTTATTTAAAAATAAAGTAGTATCATTAGTTCTTCTCTATAACTTGTACATTTAATTAGATCTACAATATACCTTAAAACATAAAATAAATGTGACTACTTTACATTTTAGTAAAAGTTGTTTCTACATACATATAGTTACATGGTTCAGGAAGTCACTATATATGGCAGACTGTGTTTTCCAAAAACAACCATAACAATTCTCATCCTGTATCTTCTTCAAGAAAGTTACTATTCCCTTATCAAGAAGTAGAATCTACGTGCCCTTCCTTTCACCTGGGCAACCTTTTCTGATTTTTTTTCAACTGATAATTTATAGTGAAAATAGGATCATGGAACTTTTAAAGATAAGTCATAAAAGGAGATGCCACTTCCTTTTACCTCTCCCTTAAAACAGTCGCTTTTGAAATCTAGTCACTATTCTATGAGAAAGCAAAGAATACACATGGAAAGGTCAAGCATAAGTATTGTGGCCACATTCTTAGCTGTCATTTCAGCTAACAGTCAGCAGCACCCACCAGAAAGGTAAGCGAGCAGGCCCTCAAAATGTTCCATGAGCCCCATCTTCTCTGGCTAATATGAAGTGGAACAGAGTTGAACAGTTTCCTGCAACCCTGTGTGAATCCTTAAATCATGAGTTAAATGATTGTTGTTTTAAATCACTGATTTGGAGATGCCTCTTAACTCTTCTAATAGACAACTGTACCTTTAAGAGTGAAATAATTTTATTTTAAAATGTGTTAGGATAACATAAACCTCACTTCTTAAAAGTGACTTTCAAAAATAGATGAGTTGAACAAAACTTGTGCTTTCTTTCTACATGTTAGATACAAATTTAATAATTTTAATGTATGAATTTAGTTAAGATTAATCAAGGATCACCCTGTGAGCAGTAAGATAGATAATCCAAAAATTAGAATACAGTAAATGTTGACAAAACATGGAGAAACTGAAGCTTGTGCACATTGCTGGTGAAAAGATAAAATGGTACAGCTGCTGTGGAAAATAATATGGCAGTTCCATAAGAGTTCAAAAATAGTTACCATACAATCCAAGAATTCCAATTCTGAGTGTATACCCAAAAGAATTGAAAGCAGAGTCTTAAGTAGATATTTTTATCCCCATAGCAACATTATTTACAATAATGAAAGGTAGATAGAAGCAACCCAAGTATCCATAGGTGTATGGGTATATAAGCAAAATGTGGTATATACACACAATGGAATATTATTCATTCAAAGGGGAAGGGAATTATGACTCCTACACAACAGAGATAATGAACTGTGAAGACTTTATGATAAATGAAATAAGCCAATCACAAGAAAGACAAATACTGTGTGATTTCACTTATATCAATTACCTGGAGTAGTCAAAGTAAAGTGAAGGCTATCAGGAACTATGAGATAGACAAGTTGGAGGTAGTTGTTTATTAGATGCAGAGTATTAGTACAAGATAAGAGTATTTCTGGAGATTGATTGGTTGTGTAATAGTACCAACCATGTTTAAAATGGTAAATTTTAAATTATTTGTATTTTACCACAATTAAACATTTTTTAATTAATCCAAGTTTTTTTTTGAAGAGTATTCATGGTTCCAGAGCTCTCATTCTTAGTCAATCTCCTATTATATAGATAGACAAAAAGTTTATTACAAAATAAAATTGTTAGAATTTTCTTCTAAATTTGAATAAGCAGGACTTCTCATGAAACTGAATAACTTTTAGGATAATGAATGATTTAGGAATCTAACTTTTTTCATTGGTTTCTCCATAGTAAAAATAATACTTTTCATAACCAATATGTAACATCATTTATAAGACTGATGATGAAGGCACCTGTCAGTGTTTATTTGTATCAAAGTTTGATTCATGTAGTTAGTTACACTTATTTATATTATGTATTTCAAATTTGAAGTATATAAACTGATTCTCATATGGTTATGTTCCTAGATTTGTGGAGGAA
>PVJX010007724.1:0-69750 GCA_004027295.1 Dolichotis patagonum | reverse complement strand
CCACATACTGTCCTCCCAGAAATAGCTGTTCATGTTACAAAATTAAGGCATACAAAGTGAACACACAGTGGGGCTGCAAACAGAAAAAAAAGGATGGAATAAAGCCAATGGAGACAGTATAGTGAAATTGGCACAGAACATCACAGCAGGTCACCAGGACAACAGTAACAGGCAACATTGTATACCTCGTTGTCTTCACGATAGTTGTTCTTCTACTAGGTACAACAAAATCAAAGAAATACACATTATAGAACACATCAACACAGAGTATTGAATAGAGCAACACCCTTGATCAGAACAAAGCAAAACAGCGATAAAAATATCTGCCTTCAGAGATAGCAGAAGGAAACTCCCCCGACTTGCTGTACCAAATATGGTCACCTCCTAAGAGATACCCAGATCCCTGGATCCCAATTGTTAACTGGGGGGGGGGGAATGTGGTATGTTTGGTTCTAAGCCCGCACCCTGGTAGGCAGCACGCTGCTTACTGGTTGGCTCGGCGCCCCAAGTTCCAGCATGGCACGGATCTCAGGAGACGCTCTTGCTTCTGGTTTCCCCGCCCTGGGGTGGCCGCGGCTCCCCACACCACAGTCACTTTCCAGGGCAGCAGGCTGCTTACTGGTTGGCTCGGCGCCCCAAGTTCTAGCATGGCGCGGATCTCAGGAGACATCCATCAATATTTTTTAAATGTGGAAGATTCAACTTCTCTTCAACTTTTATTTTTTTATCCACTCTTTCAATGGTTAAGAACAGTTTCTGGAATCACCAGAACTAAATTTGAACCCTACAGGTTCTATTTACTCTCTGTGTGAAGAGAACAAGAAACGAAATCTCACTGAACCTCTTTGTCTTCGTCTTAGATGAAAATATGTAGCAGTCAAATTCCACTAGATAAGGTGATGACTATGGAAGAACTAATGCTAAATCTTAGGTTTCCAATAGCAACAGTTCATTCCTCACCATGTGTCATGTTAGATGTGGGCTGCTCCACATCTCTTTCCTTTCAGGACCCATTTGAGATTTACATTCTTACAGGAGGACAAAGTCTAAGACAAGTGGTAGAACTACATCATGGTTCTAATGCTCCTGCCTAGATGTGACAAGATACTTCTGCTCATATCCCATTGGCCAAAAGCCATAAAATCAAATATGAATGAACTTAGTGAAGCTGGAAAGGAAATTTGTCCAGGATTCAGTCATGTGACTGCAGTCACATGGCAAGCAGCGATGGTATGTCATCCTTAACAGAAAGCGCAACTTAAAATTGAGAATAATATCACCTACTACCAGTTAATATCTTCCTTAATGTCATTGTGAGAATTAAACAAAGTGAAGCACATCCAATGCTTAATTGTATTCTGCACTTAATAAGGACTCAGTAAATGTTGGATACCATTATTAGCTGGTGTTGCTGGAAAATTTTCTCTTCACTGGATTGGGCTAATCCTGGCCAATGAAGAAAAGGAATTGTAACTATTCCCAATATTTAATTTGGAGACAGTAACACACTGAACCTAAGAGGCATGGGCTTTGGAGTAATGTGGACCCCTTAGTAGGGCAGGTGATCTTAGACTTAAGTTCTTTAACCTCTTTGAGCCTTAACTTGCTTAATCCCAAAGTTGGGATACTGGAGAACACATTGTAGGCTTGTCATTAGGGTCAAATTAGCCTGGTCCTCTTCACAAAGTAAAAGCTGAGTACTTGGTGAATTAATGAATACAGATCTTCTAAGGACCAACTTGACACAATACAGAGCAGGCAATAAGTAATATTAATAAATTGGCACAAAAATAAACTGATAGTCTGTCATAGGCCTATATGATGTGGTGAGACCCCTTGCTAGTTTAAGGACAGTCTGTACAGTTCTGGCACCTCAAAGCAAGATAATGTGGCAACCGAGGATCTGCAAATTCCATCTAACTTAGTAATTGCAGTTAGCAGACAATCAGGTTACTAGTTAATCTTGATCTGTTCCGTGATTTTCCAAAAATGTATTGTTCCTCAATTCCAGAACTTGACAGCATCAGCAGTTCACCCCCACAGCTTCCTGCAGCCCACCAGTACATCCCCTAATCAAGCTGTACACCTAATAAAAGCCAAAGACCTCATGCCTTGTGGTCCTATCCTGTCTCTGGGCCTTGATCATCCTGGTGCCCTTTGTAACTAAGATACACATTTTGTCTATATTTTAATCTGTCGTCATGCCTCTGAGCAGGAGATCAGTGGTCTTAGGCCAGGGCCCTAATACAGATCTTGGACTAATTTCAAAGATTCTATGTATGCAGACCATAACCACAAGATTGCTGTCTGGAAAACCTTTCCCATCTTCTAAATTTCAGCTCAATTTTATCCTTTGCAGAGAGACCTTCTATGACCACCCTATTTAAAGCACTTCTCCCATCTCCAGTCAAGTCTTCAGGTTTTTTATTTTTATGGCTCTGGCAACCCTCTGAAATGGTCTTGTTCACTCATTTTGTTTATGTACTATCTGCCACTAGATCGTAAACTCCACGAAAATAGGAATCATCTTTTCTGTATTCTCGTTTTCTTCCGTGGATATCGGCATCTTTAATGGTGAAACTGTAAAGAAGAAAGGTGAAGTCTGGCTGGTCCACGTGAATCTCTCACCTTGCCCAATTCAAACCTCAAATTCCTTCCAGGGGAGTCACACAGCCTTCTTCGCCTACTTGGCCCGCAGCGGCTCCCCGCCCACTTGTGGGCGTGCCCTCTAATGTTGTGACAGCCGCGTGCAGGCCTTGGTCAATTGGAGGTGGGCTACGTCACACGCACGCAGGCTCTGTCCCCGCCCAGTCTCCCGCGGGCGAAAGGGGGCGTGGCCAAGAGCGAGGCCCCCACAGCCGCCAGTGTTATTGCCTGCATCGTTTGCAGGTGGTTAGTGGCTCTCAGCTTCCCACCGTTCAGGCAGCTCAAAGGCCACTCTGTTTTGAGGTCCTTGCTGCCCTTCCACGTCTCCCGGAAGAGGTAGCAGCGCCTCGTCAGTCCCGGAGGTGGCTTACTGAGCCCGGGCCTCCCCGGGCCGGCTGCTGAGGGGGCCCGACCTAGGAAGGTGTCGAGGCCGCAGTGCAGCCCTTCTGGAGCCCTCAGGTGAGGCAGCGACGAGGCCCAGAGGCCGGGAAGGTGCACTTGGGAAGCTAACGGACTGGAGCGAGTCGCCGGCCTTCGGAGGAGACTTGGCTTACCTCACCTTTTCTCGAACTGCGCTCGGCTTTGGGGTTTGGAGCTGAGGAAGGGGAGGGAAAGTTCCTCTGGGCCTCAGCCGTGTTTTACCGCCCTGCCTTTCCCCGTCCCTTGTCTGACGTGAGTGCGCTACCGGCCCCAGAGGTTGGGAGGAGGTGGATGGGGGCGCGCGGGGGTCTGGCAGCCTGACCTCAGCATCCTTTTCCAGCGGTCCTCATCCCGTCCTCCGCACGGACTCTGGACGTCTGCGATCTGTAGACCCTTCCCCCCACGCCTCGTTTTCTGCCCCGGCAGCTGTAGAGGATTCGCTGCGACTATGAACCTGACATCCGCTCCAAATGTTAATGGGACGAGTGCCCAAGGCGCATCCTAAATATTTAATTAGGTAACCAATGCTAGTGTTTTAAAGCCCCGTTAACTTTAAAATGAGAGGCAAGATACAAAGAATTAATAATAATAATAATAATAATAATAATTAATAAGCATGTATTTGTTTTCCCAGGAGATCATTTACCCCATCACCAGTACTGCTTATCCGAGAATAGTACTTCATTCTGTATGACGTTATATATGTCTGAAAGTGTTTCACCTCCATTGTCATAAGTTTGCATAAACTCTGAAGTACATAGGCACGTGTCACGTTTGTAAAGAAGAGGTTTAAAGAATGAGTTTCTTCTTGGGGTTATGTAGATTTTGAAAAGCTACATTAGAGGAGGCAGGTAGGTTTGACACTAAGGTGCCTTGAATTTAGTGTCTGATGTGCTATCTAAATAGAGGCTTTCTAAACCTTTTCCATATTTTCACAGAAGGGGGAAAAATACTGCTACTTATCACACAATGTGATTGTGAAAATTATGTGTGATGTTTGCACAGCTTCTGACACAGAAAAATTGAATAGCAGTTATGAGTGCCTGTGTGTGCTACATGCTGGCAATCATTGGTGAGCGAAGCAGACATGGTGTTTATCTAAATACTCCCCCTTCCCCAGCAGGAAGACGCATGTTTACAAAATATCACATGATTGTAAAACAGGAGTGGCTGTGAAGCAAAAGAAAGGGTATGAACCCTAATGGTACCTATTTAGATGAAAAAAACTTTGAAGCAGGTGACATTCAAGTGAAAAAAGACATAGTTGAGAAAGAGTTAATCATGAAAGTCCCAGGCAAAAGAAATGACACGGACATTTCAAAAGTGGTGGTTCATTTTTTTATAGTGTTCTTTTATATCGTGGGAGTCACTTGCTGTGTTATTTCCTTGAATATGTGGTACTTTTTTTTTTTTTGGTACCAGGGATTGAACTCATGACCTCACGCTTGCCAGGCAGGCGCTTAAGCCGCTGAGCTAAATCCCCAGCCCCTGTGGTACTTTAATATATGTCAAATGGATGGTGATGAAATCATATTTTTTATTTTTACCTGAGCTTAATGTGCACATGATAGGTACTGAATGTTTGAATTATTAAAATTTTACTTTAGGCATATTATGTGGACCCCTAAATCATCCATAAAAGTGCTTAAGTTTAACACTGATAATTTTTGTACTTATCAGAAGGACTTGACTTCTCAAATTTCAGCACTTGAAATTTCAGCACTTTGAGATAATTGTTTTTGTTTGGTTGTCCTGGAAATTTGCCTTATACATCATATGCTATTCGGATGGTGTGTTGATTGGCTAAGGCTGCCATAACAAAGTACCCTAGATTAGGTGCCTTGGACAATAGAAGTTTATTTTCTCACATTTGTGAAGTCTAAGATCAGGATTGGTTCCTGTTGAGGCTTCTCCCCTTGGTTTGCAAGTGGTCACCTTCTCCCTTTGCCCCGCTGTCATCTTATCACTTGTATGTCTATTTTTGTCTAAACCGTCCCCCCGGCTTTTTTTTTTTTTTTTTTTTTTTTGAGACAGGATCTCATTATGTAGTCTAGGCTGGCCCCAAACTTGACATTCCTCCAGCCTCAGCCTGTCTCAGGATTATAGATGTGCACCAACATACCTGGCTGAAATTCTCTGTTGTAAGAACACCACATTACTGGAGTAGGGCCCTCTTAATGACTTTTTAAACTGTATTACCTCTTTAAAGACTGTCTCCACAATCACTTTCTAAGGCCTAAAGCTTTAAACTTTAGTATCAGGTATGATTGAAAAATATGGTGAATCTTTAGATTTTTTTGTTAAATGTAGCTTAAAAGAGACATCTTGCTATAAATAACCCTCAAAATAATCCTCCTGATTTCAAACACACTTACCCTGTCATTCTTACCACTTTCTGAAGCAGTTCTAAAAGCCCTCTTTCATGAGTCGCTTTAGTTACACTGCCAAAACGTTACCTTTCATGGCCATTTTGGCTTTAGGGAGGAAGCAATTTTGGTGAATAAGGTAGAGGAGGAAAATAGGGAAAAGAGGACACAGCATGATGTTTTCACAAGCTTTCCTTTCTGTTAGATGACACTGAGCAGCAGCAGTTCCCATGTTTTGATCACACCTTGTAAAGACTCACAAAAGAGGACTTCCAGAACTGCTTTAGAAAGTAGCAAGAACAGTAGGGTATGTGTGTAAGGGGGAATATTTTGAAGGGGATTAAAAATAATACCTTTTACTTTCATAAGTTTGGAGTTTTCTTAATGTAACCATTTACCATATATTTTTATCACCCACTAAATGTCAATTTCAGGGGGAACACAGTTCAGCCGGTAGCATATTAATCTGCTACATTAAGATTGCCTTTAATTGAAATAGCCAGAATGACAGCCAGCTGTGGTGGCAAGCGACTGTAATCAGCACTCATAAGCCTGGGACATAAGAATCACAAGTTGAAGTTCTGACTCAGCAATGTAGTGAGACCCTGTTTCAAAATTAAAAATAAAAAAGGGCTGCGGCGGTAGCTTAGTGATAGAGCACCCCTGGGTTTGATCCCCAGTACTGCAATTCAGTGGTGATGGTTGTAATAACATAGTAGCAGCTACTAAAATCAGTGCTTACTGTGTGCCAAGCATTTGAAAAGTGCTTTTTTTTTTTCCCCTGTATTATTAGTCTGAATGAGTTTGGACTTTTAGTAGTCCCAGGTACTTGGGAAGCTGAGCCAAGAGGATTACTAGAGCCTGGGAGTTTGAGGCCAGCATGGGCAGTGTAGGACTTTCGAGGTCAGCATGAGCAACATAGCAAAACCCTATCTCAAAAAAAAAAAAAATCTGTAAGGCAAAAAGTACACTTAGTTTCCCAATTTGTAGCTAAGGTGTCTCAGCTTCAGTAGTTATCTAGCTAGTAGAGGGCAAGATTAGAATTTCAACCCAGTGCTATCTCACTCCAGAGTTTTAACTGTTAGACTCCCCTGTTGTGCCACACTGATCATTTGATGTCCTTTTTACAGATTCACCTACAGAATTACTTTGCTGCCGTCATGTCTTGGTTGGTTGATCTTGCTGGAAAAGCAGAAGATCTTTTAAACCGAGTGGATCAAGGGGCTGCAACAGCTCTCAGGAAAGAGAACATCACCAGCAGAATTGCTGACTATCCTGAACTGCATCAGCAAAATACAGATTTGACTTATCAGACTGAACCCAAAGCTACTTACATTTCGTCTGCAGCTGACAACATTCGAAATCAAAAAGCCACCATCTTAGCTGGCACTGCAAACGTGAAAGTAGGATCTAGGACACCTGGGGAGGCTTCGCATCCTGTTGAAAATGCATCTGTTCCAAGACCTTCGTCCCAGTTTGTTCGAAGGAAAAAGTCAGAACCTGATGATGAGCTGCTGTTTGATTTTCTTAATAGTTCACAGAAGGAGCCCACTGGGAGAGTGGAGCTCAAGAAAGAAAAGGGCAAAGCACCTTTCTTTACAAGCTCTCGGACATCAAATATCAGTTCTGTGAACACTGATGTCACCACCATCAAAGCCAGTGAAGAAAATTCTGGAAGCCAAAGCCATGGTAGTTAACCAGTCCCCCATTTGTTTTAGAATTAAGCCAGTTGGAATGTCATTTTAACTTGTTTTTCACCCACTGTTTCAGAATCTGGACCACTGATATAAAATCAGGCTCTCTGCCAAGATGTGGTATAAAGAGGGGAGGTAGCCTTGAATATCACTGGTGAATATACAGTTGTGGTAGGAACTTTGGAATATTGTCTGTTGGTAACTTTACCAAACCCAGCATCTAAGAAATTGTGTCAAATTGGAATCCCTAACATAATTTAAGATTTTTTTTTGAGTTAGAGTCTTGCTATGTTATAGTTCAGGCTGACCTTAAACTATGTAGCCCAGGCTGACCTTGAACTCTCAAGGATCCTCCTGCTTCTGCCTCCTGAGTACTGGGATTAAAGGCATGCATCACACCAAAAGTTTTTTGAAATTTGAAAAGCATGTTATTTTAGATTTGAGACGATTTCAATTCATTTATTTTACTGAAATTAAATGATTGAAAGCTATACTCCGTATATATTCTGTGTTAAGGAGAGTTTTGTGTGTTTTTAAACCGGTATCCTCCAGAGGTACAGCTGAGAGACTGAACTTTGAAGTTGAGTTGTTGAGGGTGTAAGTTCAGATTTCTGGTTTGCAGTTGTTTAATGAATTGAAATTACCCCCGTAAGCACAGTCACCTGCAAACTGAGGGTAACGGTGAATGTGGTTAATTAAAGTACCCGCTAAGCATTTGAAAATTGCAGTAAACTTTCTAGATTTTTGCAGGAATTTTTTATAAAGTTGATGATTGATGAAAACATAGTCTTAAATTTTAAAGCTTCTCTCAGGTTTGGCTGTTAGTGAATAAAATCTATATCTTCAAGACAAAAGTTATATAGAAGCATGGGTATTAGGCTTTTAAAATAGGAGCATCCAGTAGCAGTTGATTATGTTCACACACTCCTAAATTTTTCTCAGCTTTTTTGATTATACATTTACCTGCTGGGTGTACCAATAAAGAAGTATCTAGTAGGTAAGGCAGATATGTAGCCAGGTAATTTACATAAAGTATTGAAGTAATTGAAGTGTTTGTGAGAGTGCTGTGGAAATAGGCAGTAGGTAATTGCCTGAGCTATTAGGGAAGGACTCACAGAGGCTCTGTTTTGAGCTAGCTTTTTAAAGATAAATAGGAGTTTGTCAGATTTTTAAAAAGAGAAGTTAAGAGACAGCATTCCATGAATAGAGAGCAAATTCTTTAAAGAGTAGAGCAGAAAAAGATTCAAGAAAGTTCTGGATACTTGGAATTGAAAGCCATGAGAAAATGAAGCCAGCAAAGCAAGTTGGGATCTGTTTGTGAAGGCTTTTGTATAATACTGTTACCCATTGTTCTTAGAGATCATTATTAAAGGTTGCTTTCTGAACAGCCTACATTAGAATCACTGTGAAATGCAGTAAAAACTGAATTATCAGAACCTCCTCAGACTTCCTGAGTCAGATATTCTGGGGGTAGAGCAGGCCATCTGAATTCCTGTCCCCAAAGTGATTGGCCAGTGAAAGTTTAAAGCGATTGCTATGTCATGCTAATAAAAGTCATGCTAAGCCATGTGATGTTAATAGAAGTCTTTAAACCAAGTGTTTGCTGTGCATATAAAAAAGCAGCTTGCATTTGAAGAATGGACCTAAAGGAACCTGGTTAGTGGGGAAATGAATTAGAGCCAGTAATAATACTATATTGGAGTTATGAAAGTTAAGTTTGCTTCTCAGGGCTAAGGTCTCAACCTTAGAACTAGTCACATTTAGGGCCAAATAATTCATGGTCTTAGGAGGTTGTCCTGTCTTTTGTAGGCTGTTCAGCAGCATCCTTGGCATTTTAACCCATTTAGATGTCAATAGCACCCTCAGTTGCAACACCAAAAATATTTCCAGTCATTGCCAAATGTCCCTTGTAGGGCTGAATCGCCCTTGCTTAAGAACCAATGCCCTAGGATCCCCAGAAGTGGAACTGCTGAGTTGTAGATGACAGTGTTCAACTGCCCTAGTGGTGACAGTGTCCTCTGAGGAGGTGATAATGGTTTGTACACAGCAGCTGTGGTTAAAAAGTCCTTTAGCTAATCTTACCAACATTGGATATTTTCAAGATGACTTTATGTTTTGCAAATCAGTCTTGTCCTTTTTATCTCCCTCTTGCTAATGTGGTTGAGCATCTTTTCCAGCCTTTTTTTGTTAGTGTTTTCTTCTGGTTTATTTGTCTTTTTCCTTGTTGATTTATAGACATTCTTTATATTTTAAATGCTAATTATTTCTCATCCTCCTTAGTTTTACTGTGGATTTTTCCCCCTCCTCTTGCTATGGTATCTTGATGAAAAGAAAATCTTGATGTAGGTTAATTTATCAGTCTTATTTATAACTTGTGTTCTTTTCTGTTTTAGAAAATCTTTCCCTACTCTAAAGTTATATACGATGTGTTCCTATATTCTGAAGGTTTTATAGTTTAACCTTTCATATTTAGATATGTATGTAAAAGTGATATTTATATGAGCTAAGCATATGAGAATCAGCTACCCCAGCAACATTTATTGAAAAAAGACTGTCCTTTCCCTACTGATTCACTGTAACACCTCCAGCATATATCAGTTCTTTAGTGTGTTTCTGGGCTCTTCTGTTTCATTGGTTCATCTATGTATCCTTGAGCCAGTGCCACACTGTCTTAATTGGTTTTTTAGTATGTCCAGTATTTGATAAACCCACTTCTACCTTGTGGCCATTGTTCAGAAATGTTTTGGCAACCTGGGTGTGGTGTTTCCTGCCTGAATCCCAGTGTTCAAGAGGTTAAGACAGGAGAATGACTGCCAGTTCAAGGCCAGCCTGGGCTACACAGAGTTTAAGGACAGCTGAACTACATAGTGGCACCTTGTCTCAGAAACACCAAAAAAAAAAAAAAAAAAAGTTTTGACTGTTTTTGACCTTTTATATATTATAGAATTGCCTTGTCAAGTTTCACAAAAAAATTCTGTTGATCTTTTCATTGGGAATTCATCACTTTGGTGAGAATTGGAATTTTTACTGAATTTGTCTTAACCCGTTAATGTATAACTTTAACTTATTTTTAAATGTCTTATCAAGATTCTGTTGTTTTTTCTGTGAAGATCTTTTATAACTTGCATTAGATTTATTCATACATGGTTTGCATTTTTAAGCTATTAGGAATGATATTTTTCAAAATTTTTGCTTTCTGTTGTTGCGAATGTGTAGGTTTTTATATATGCACACATAGCAACCCAGATTGCTCTTAATTTTTATACATTTCTATGCATACTACCTGTGGATAATAAAAGTTCGATTCTTTTTAATCCTTGTATCTTTTAATAAAATCTATTTCTTGACTTTACTTCATTGGCTAGGACCTGGTGGCCAGTTTTCTGTCTTGTTCCTTGTCTTAAAGGGAACACTGCAACTTTTTCACTACAAATAATCTTGCATTAACTTTTCCATAAGTATGTTTTAATCAGACTAAGAAGGTTCCCATATATAACTAGTTTAAGTTTTTATCATGTTGAATTTTAGCAGTTTTCCCCTTTCTATAGAGATAATATTATCATTTTCCTTCCTTAATATAAATATACTGTACATACCCATTCTTAAAAGCATAAAACCAAATTTAACCTACAGTTGGCCAGTATGATTTAGGATTTTTCCATTTCTTGGAAGTGAAATTTACCTATAACATTGTTAGGTTTTAGTATTACAATTATGTTAGCCCTATAAAACAAATAAGAAAATGTTCCTTCCTTTTCGTTTAATTAACTGGTATAAGACAAAGATTATTTACTCTCTGAATATTTGCTAGAACACTCTGACCAAAGTATTAGGTCTTGTGGTATTCTTAGTGAAATATTTATTTTTTTCTCTTGTGGCTTTTTTGAGACAGGGTCTCGCTATGCATTTCAGGCTGGCCTTGAACTCACTTTGTAGCTCAGGCTGGTCTCAAACTTGCAACAATCCTCCTGCCTCAGCCTTCTGAGTGCTGGGATTACAGATGTGCACCACCATGCTTGGCTCATCTTTAAATTCTTAAGGCTATACATTTCCTTCTAAACAAATTACTTTTTAAATACTGCTTTAGATATCCCAGAGGTTTGGATATATGTGTTTCATTTCTTTTTAAAATCTTATTTTGGAAATTTTCAAAGCTAAAATAGTGATGACTTCTAATGTTATCTGTTATGCAGCTGCAGTAATCAATAGCTCATGGCCCTTCTTGTTATACTCTCCTATTTGCAACCCTTCCTTCCTTTTTTCTCCCCTTTTAAATTTTTTTTTTTCTTTTAGTAGTGGAGATTGAATCCAAGACCCTTGTACATGCTAGCAAGAACTCTGCCTCTGAGCTACATCCTCACCTTTTTATAAAGTTTTGTTTTGACTCAGCGTCTTACTGACTGCCAAAGCTGTCTTTGAACTTGTAATCTTCCTGCCTGTACTTTCCGAATAGCTGGGATTACAGGAATGAACCATCACACAGTAGCCCAGCTCTTTCTTCATCTGTAAACTGCCAAACTATTTTAAGAAAATCACAATTTAGGCCATTTCTTCTTCTAAACATTTATCTTCATTAGTCTAAAAACTATAGTTTAGGAACATACATTTACACCACTTTAATATCTAGTCAGACCGGCCATGGTGGTACATACTTATAATTCCTGCACTCGGGAGGCTGAGGCAGAAAAATTGCTGTGAGTTCAAAGCCAGCCTGCGCTACATAAGTGAGTTCAAGGCCAGTTTGCACTACATAGCAAGACCATGTCAAAAAAATAAAAGTCTAGTCTGTTCAGATTTCTCTGTCTCTCTCTCTGTCTCTGTCTCTCTGTCCCCCCCACCCCCAATATTTGGTCTCTCTGAGACTCCAAATAAGAGTGGAGGGTTTGGTCCCTGAGGGGTTCCTTCCTGTGAACTGGCCACCTTATGCTACCTTACAGGCCCTGTTAAAGATTTGCTTTGGGGTTGCTGTTAAAAAAAAACTAAAGGTTAAGATTGCTTTTAAGATTTTTTAATGTAATGTATAGAATATCTACACTACTGTCTTTTGCTTGCAGTTTGTTGAGTAAGCAAATGTGTTTTTTAAAATTATGTTTAAGTTTTACATATTTTCTAATTATTACATACTTTAAAAAAATTTTTGTGATGTTGGGGATGAAGCCAAGGCCCTTGCACATGCTAAGTAAGCACTCTACCACTGAGCCACACCTCCAGCTCTAGACTCTAATTTTATAATTTTTCTTTGGCCCTCGAGTTTTCAAATTTTCCCTCAATTCCATTCATGATGTTTTCCTACTTTTGATTTCTAACTTAATTGTATTGAAGTCAGATAATATAATCTGTATGATACCAGTTCTTTGAAATTTCAAATTTATGTCCCAGTAAATCAGTTCTTATACATTCCATGTAGCCTTGAAAAGAAGATATACTCTACTTGGGTGCTATGTATTATATATATTCTTGCATTAAGTTTGTAGTCTGTGCTTTCAGATTTTGTTTTTAACTTACTTGATGTGATGATTTCTTTTGCAGTTGCAAAAATATTTTTATGTGACATATTTCAAGTTTATGCCAAGCAAACAGAATAATATAATTAACAATCCTGTTTTTAAATCATTTCTACCACTCCTGTCCCTCTATTTAATTTTTTAATGTTTTTTTCTTTGAGATAAGAATATATATTTTGAAATGCACAAAAAACTTTGCAGGCAAATGATATACTCTATATCCAGTGGCGGACCTATGGCATGGATGCCACATTGGGCACACAGAGGTCTCTGTCGGCACAGAAGCCGAGTTGCCTCAGCATCACCCGAGAAACCAAGCATTGGAAAGTTCAGTTTAATTGTAGTGTTGGTGCTTTGTAAAAAGAGGTTTTTGGGTTGCAGTTTGGGCACTTGGTCTCTAAAAAGTTTTGCTATCACTGCTCTATATAGCTGCACCTTTATCACGATACAGCTTTCATTTGCCCCAGAAAGTTCCTAATGTTCCTTTCCAATTAATTTCCCTACTCCATCTCAAAAAGCACTCACTGTTCTGATTTTTTTAAATCTCCCTACCGTGTCTCTAAAAGCACTCACTGTTCTGATTTTTTCACTTTAGTGTTAGCTTGTTCTAAAACTTCTCATGAATGGTATCGTACAGTATGTACACTTTCTAATCTGGCCTCCAATGCAATGGTATTAGTGAGATTCTGTGTTAGTCTTTTTATTCATTTTTATTGGGTAGTAGTTTATCATATGAATATCCAACAGTTTTTCTATTTTTGTGGACATTGGGGTTGTTGATTTTTTTTTAATTGTAAATAAGCTGCTATCAACATTTTTGTGCTACTGTTTTTGGGGGCAGATTTTTCATTTCTTTTTAGTAAATACCTAGGAACAGTACTGTTAGGTCAAATGGGCATGTTTGATTTCATGAGAAATCATGAAATATTTTTCCACAGTAGTTGTACTGTTTTGTGCTCCCACCAGCAATGTAGGAGTTGCAACATAGCCTCATCAACACTGGGCTAGTCTTTTTTATTGTAGTCATTCTAGCATTGAGTATTGGTTCTCATTGGGATTTTCATTTACATTTCTTTGATCACTCAAGATTCTGAGACTGGCTCAGTGTGATGGCGCACCTGTAATCCTGAGGCAGGAGGATCACTGTGGGTCTGAGGTCAGCCTGGAAATAGTGATTTCAAGGGCAGCCTGAACTACATAGTGGAACCCTGTCACAAAAAAGAAAACAAAAATTCTGAGAACTTTTTCATGTGATTATTGACCATTTGTTTATCTGACTTCATAAAGAGTCAAGTGTTGCCCGTATGTCTTCAGTACATAATGATTACATATATTGTGGGGAGTTGGTGCATGTACCTAACACATGGGCGTTCTTTTTTCATCCCCTTCATCGTGTCTCTCCACCCTCCCGCTTCCCTGCATCTCTTGGTCCCCTTCCCTTTTGCAAAAGATCCATCTCCCTATTTTGTTATTTAGATGTAGTTTATTTTTTATTGCATAATTTTTCAAGTAAGTAAAAAGTATACTTGCATCACATTTAGTAACAGAAGCAATATATCTTAATTAATGAGGCTCTGTATCTGTCAAGATTTTTTATATTCTAGTTAGTTATTACTCTCTCTGCCTTGAAACTCACAGCTGTTCTATTGTGCCTTCCCAATACCTTCACTGTTGAGACCTATACATTTTTCCCCTGGAAACATTTCAGAGACAAAAAAAGACCAAAACTCAGCCACTCATTTTATCTCTGGTTTTCTTCTTCCTGAATTGTATTCTTGTAGCTTGTATCACCATTGATTCAGCGTGTGCAGACTTCGAGATCATTAGAGGACTATAGGCTCTAATTTTGAGAATACATTTTCATCATAGGAAAGTCTGTTGAGAATCGATGATATGTAGCCATAGTAGTCAACTTGAACCAACAGGGCCCTACCAGAAAGTAATGTATACACCTGGGAACCATGCTGGTATGACAGGTGTGTGTGTGTGTTTTTTTCCTACAGACATTGCAAGTAATTCAGATCCTGAACCTGAAGGCCAAGAGGATTCTTCAAAGAAAGACGCATCCTCTAATGCTGCTATTCACACTGATCACAACCCAGCATCTAGTGAAAATGGCAAATCACATGAACTGTCTAATCTCCGACTGGAGAATCAGCTGCTGAGGAATGAAGTTCAGTCTTTAAATCAGGAAATGGCCTCTGTACTTCAAAGATCCAAAGAAACTCAAGAAGGTAAAGTTTTATTTAATTTGTTCTGGATTAGGAATTTAACATTCAAAACCAACAACTTTACATCTAATTAAGTGTAGTTTAGATGAGACTTGTAAAATGGCATTTTCATAGAAATGTAGGACTCAAATTTAAAAATGGGATCTGTCATCCTCCTAATCAACCCAAAACAGAATATTGACTAGTTTGGTCTTTCTTTAGTCATTACTAAGAACTGATAGGAATTACACACTCATCAACAAATTTTTTGTTTGATGTGTTGATACATTGTTTGTTTTTGTCTTTTTGGAGACAGGGTCTTGAATTTACTGTGTAGCCCAGGCTGGCCCTGAACTTACTGCCGTCCTCTTGCCTTGGTCACCCAAGTTCTGGGATTATAGACATGCACCACCACACCTGGCCTATCGCACTTACTTGATTTATTCTGAACTTTCACGGGGACTGTTCCATGAACCATAGGTGGGATTAAATAAAGGTTCAGTATTGCTGTTCCATGGAATTCAGTTTAAATGGTGCCCTTGGGAATTAAATAGTACAGTGAGGTGGCCCCAGAGTAGAAAACCCAAGTTCCTCAGAAATGATTGATTAAAAGGGAAATAATTTCATGACTGAGCTAGTGACAGGGAGGAAGGTGTGCATGTTATTGTAAGTGACTGAGGGGAAAACAAAAAAGGAAATCTCTGACCTTTTTACTGGAGCTAATGAAGGGCATGAGGGGACAGTGGGAAAACTTTTGCCACACATGGGAGGAGGCCCAGAAGAGCAGAATAGGAAGGTTGGTTAAGACTGAAAATTTTAGAAAAAACTTCGCTTTGCCAGGACTGACATAGAAATAGTGGGGTTGTTTTTGTTTTGGGGTATGTTTTTGTGTGTGTGTATGGAGGACTACAACTGCAGATGCATAGGAGGGGATAGAAATGCCATTGTGTTCTGAAACAGAGCACTACACAGCCCCTTCGCACTACATTGCCCCTTCGCACTGATTTTCTGGGTTAAAAGGACATCTTTTCCAACAGTAAGTGAAAGAAACAAGTTCTTTTCTGTGTTTATGTTTAGGCTTTGTTTTTGCCTTTGTTTTATTTTTCCTGAAGCGCAACTTCACTTTGGATTTCCATTCTTTTACATTTCTCTGGCAGAACTCACAAATTCACTGATGACTTTAATGTCCTTAACACTGCTGTGTATCAGTTTTGGCTCCCAAGTGCCTTACATATCTCCAGAAGTAACAACGTTGTTACTTCTGGAGATACATTGTAACAAGCTAGTTTTATGCTTGTTTTCTAATCCATTAACTGTAATATAGGTGTGAATATTGGCCTTCACAAATCAGTTTCTCATTTGGGGCAAAAAAAGCAAAAAACAAAAAAAAAGATACTTGTAATCACCTGATTTTAGTAAAAACTAAAATCCTAAAGAGACAACAGTCTGTGTGCTGTGAAAAAGATATGTTGGTTTTGCTCAAGTAGAGAAATTTTGTGTTTATAGAATTAAACAAAGCAAGGGCAAGAGTTGAAAAATGGAACGTTGACCATTCAAAGAGTGATCGAATAACTCGAGAACTCCGAGCCCAAGTCGATGACCTGACGGAAGCAGTGGCTGCAAAGGACTCTCAGCTGGCCGTCCTGAAAGTGAGACTCCAAGAAGCTGACCAGCTGCTCAGCACTCGCACGGAAACACTAGAAGCCCTGCAGAGTGAGAAGTCACGGTTGGTCATTCTATAATAATAAAAGACATGAGCTGGAATGGTCCTTTCCAGGATGACTAATGGTGAACACTGCACTGTGTCCTAGTTTATGGAAATTGACATGAGGGAAAATGTTTTGTGGCGATATTGGAAAGTGTGCACTTAAAATGGATTCATCAGCAGGGCACAATGGCATATGCCTATGATCTCAATGCTGGGAGGCTGAGGCAGAAGGATTAAAAGTTTGCGTATAGCCTAGGCAACTTAAGAGCTTAGCAAGATCTTGTCTCAAAATAATAATAAAAAGCTCTGGGGAGGTAGCTCAGTGCAGAGATCCTGAGTTTAATTCCGTGTACCACAAAAAAATAATTAACTGAGTAAATAAATGATCCATTGTTGTATTTGGAGATGGATTGTTGGGAGGTTCTGAATTTAAAAGTACTTGAATAACTTAATTCTTTTAACCTTTGACATGTAATGTATGCCTGTATTTGGAACCCTAAAAATACAGATTGCATTTCATTAGAATGGAAAAAGATTTTCTAAAGATGTTTTAGATAGGTCGTCTTTTTTGTTTGAGTAACAGAGATTCTGTAAAGATTATTCTCCCTTATCACTTGTGCACTATGGAAATCTGCTTTTTGACCTGCTGTATTTTCGTTTAGAATAATGCAGGATCACAGTGAAGGAAGTAGCCTACAGAATCAAGCTCTGCAAACTCTTCAAGAGAGACTGCATGAGGCAGATGCCACTTTGAAGAGAGAGCAAGAAAGCTACAAACAGATGCAGGTTAGAAGGGAGACAGCAGCATTCTGTTGATATTTGGACAAGGGGGAATGACTGTGGTGTTTCCTAACACGTTCATAATAAAATTCTGCAGCGCATGTCAGAAAATTCTCTTTCTGTGACAAAAACCAGATATTTGGAAAATTAACTTGATCGTTGCTAAATTTATTTCATTTTACATGTGAGATAGTTAATATTTATTATAGATACGCATCTTTCACTTAATTTAGTTTTGCAACAACCATTAGTATTATTTGAGCAAATGCTGATCTGAGGCATTTTTGCTTAAGCTTTTTCTGATATCTGTTAACTCTGATTCATTTATTTCAAGAGATAATTGTATTATTTAGAATTTAGAATTTTACTCTAAAGCAATTTTATCCGTAGTTCAGGCTCAGCCCTGTCTGTGCTTTAGAGTTGTCTACAGAAGGGTTTCTGATGCCTGGTCTTTCTGCACTCCACTGTATGAGGTAGAACCTGGACTTGGGTAGTTCGTTTTTACAGGACTTACCACGTGGCCAGTGGGTAGCTGGGGTTGCAAACCGCTGGCCCAGGAGCTCTTTTCAGCAAATGAAAACACTTCAGCTCTAAAAGTGTATGTCAGGTACTGTACAGTAATGTGTTTTCTTACATTTAAGAGTGCATTTCATTTAACATAGTGTAGCTAAAGTACAGTTTGACCAACCCTAATCTAAAAACTCAACATCAGAAATGCTTTAATTTTGGAAACTTTTTGCCATAAGTGGAAAATGCCACAGTATAAAACTTTGTTTTGTACACAAAATTATTTCAAATACTATATAAAATTACCTTTAAGCTATTTGTATATGAAATACAAATGAATTTTATGTTTAGACTTGGATTCCATCCCTGAATAGCTCATGTATATGAAAGTTTTCTCAAATCTGAACTACTTCTGGTCCCAGGCATTTCAGAAGAAGTGATTTCACTTTTATAGTATTATCATCTTAAATATGTATTTTTAAAAATTACTTGCATTAATTTTACATATGACTGTTACACAGTTTTGTATACGTTAATTTTATATCTTTTTTGCATACTGATTCTTTAAAATATGGTATATTTTACACTTAAGGCACATTTCAGTTCTGTCAATTTTCATCAGGAATGCTTGATCTATATTTAGATTTCATAAAATTTACAAATGAGCAAGTACATTAATGTACCTAGGTTGTTCTAAACATATTTGCAAGTCTTTCTAAAAGTAGGCAGTTCCTCGAAAAGTGAGTGTTACTACATTACCTAGTAGTCTTTACCTACATAGGTGTTTATGAAAGAGAATTGAAAATATATGTCCATATAAAAACTTGTGCACAAATGTTTATAGCAGTATTATTCATAATAGCTCAGTGCTATAAGTAATGCAAATGTCTGTCACTTTCTGCATAGATAAACACATTGCAGTGTATCCATATAAAGAAACCTTATTGAGCTATAAAATACAATGGTATTGATACATGCTGCAACATGTGTTGATACTTGGATGAACCTTGGAAACATTGCATGTTAAAGAAGATAGACACAGAAAGCCACATGTTTAATGATTCCATTTGTGTGTTGAATGCTAGGGGTTGAAGAGAGAGGGAAAATGTGGAGGGGATTTCTTTTTTGGATTGATGAAAATAGTCTAGAACTATATTGTAATGGTTGTAGAACTCAGTAAATATACTGAATTATATACCTTAAAAGAGCGAACTTCATGGGTTCTGAATTATATCTCTATTATTATTATTTGTTTTTTGGACCGGGAGTCAAACTCACAACCTTGTGCTTGCCAGACAGGCACTTTACGCCACTGAACTAAATCCTCAGCCCTTTATCTCTATTATTGAAAAAAATTTCAAACAGAATTATTAGTTGTTTCAATGTAAGTTAATTAAAATAAATACAGGTTAAAATCCCTCAGCTGCCTTGCCACGTCTGACACGTTCAGTTGACTTTTGCAGAAGTCCTTTTGCTCCTCTAAAACAAGAGTTGATCTTGGATCAGAAGTTTGTGAGATTCAATTATTGCATGTAGCTATAGAAGCTTTCTGGTTGAGAATAGAGGTAACAGTTCTCAGCCTAGTACTGACAAGCAGTGTGTTTTTAGTGTGCCTTAAAGGCTTCTTAAACTAAAAATATTATTTTGAGTAGTTTATTAAAAAGAAAACCTGAAATAAGCTGAAAACACTCATAATTTTAGAAAAGATGTTTCCTTCATTCTTCCGTTCATTTTCGCATAGACATCCTTCCTTTTCTGAAGACCTGGTAGTCATTTCTCAGCCATTATCAGACTAGACCTATTATCCAGGTGACCCAGTCATCTTGAGAAGTTTCTTTTAAAGAATAGATTCATAAGGCCAAGTCTTGCAAATTGCAGTTCAACTTGGGATTAAGATACTTCTGGAGAAGGCTTTTTCCCCAGCAAACTCCCTAGTTGATTTTGTTGCATTGCCATGTTTTCATTGTCTACTCTTTGTTTAGCTCCTAACAAATGAAGAATTTTTTTATTATGTTGTTGTTCTGAGCTAGTACATCCCATAAGATGTCAGAAATAATGATTACAAAAAATACTTCAAAGTTAAAGATGTGTATGATATAACAATTTGTCGTAGAATGAGTTTGCTACACGCCTTAATAAAATGGAAGTGGAACGGCAGAACTTGGCAGAAGCAGTTACTCTGGCAGAAAGAAAATACTCTGATGAGAAGAAGAGAGTTGATGAACTGCAGCAGCAAGTCAAGCTACACAAGTTGAACTGGGAGTCTTCTAAGCAAGAATTAATTGACTACAAGCAGAAGGCCACTAGAATCCTCCAAGTAAGCATGAAGTATACACTTTCCAATGTGAAGGTGTGTCAGTTCACTGTAGCTACTGTGAAATGGCTGATGTTTGGCTGGGTTGCCTTGCTGTACTTAAAAAGTTATAAAAAGGATAAAATCCCTCCTGGTCCTACCAAATTCTTATTTAAAACTGTTCTGCCACCTCTTAGTTCAGATTTTTAACATATCACCTGAATCACTGTGAGGTGTTAATGTTCGTTGCTCAGAAGCCCAATTGAATTTTTTCAGAGCAAGTGATCTAGACCTTATCCAGCTCTCAGAATCATTTCACCATGCTTGCTTTTTCCTCTCGTATCTCTAAGGTGACTTGACTATCTACTTTACTAAAACTGATGTCACCTAGTACGGTCTTCAACTTCTCTCTTCTTTGCCTCTCATGTTAGAACAGTTGTTTTTCTGCCAGTACTTAATTCTATCTCTTATTCAGACCTCATTTAAGCCCTTTCTCCATATTTCTGGTTTTTCCCATTTGTCTCACTATGTTGCTTCCTCTGGCTTAGCTTGCAAAAGAACACATGAGTGGAAGAATGAAGACGAAATTTTAGGACTCCTTTCTAAGAAAAACCTAATCTTGTTTCAGTTTTGTTTGTTGTGTGTTTGTTTTTAGCACCTTGAGCTGTTTCCCTGCCCTCCTTTCTTTCAGTGCAAGATGTATCAGAATTATTGTGTATCTGCTGTTTTCGTTAGTACTTGTTAACTTTAACTCCTTCATGTAATTTCTGTCTGTGCTGCTTTCCTGACAGTGCCTTCGCAACAGTATATAATGACCAAACCATATATTCTTTGTCCTTCTTTGTGTCCATTCCCTGTGGTTTGATAGCATATTTGGCACTGTTCCTTTTCCACCTTCTTAAAACTCCTGCCTTCTACCACTCTGGCGCTTTTTTTGTCCTATACTGTTTCTGTCTTTCTGGACCCTCTGCCCCATCTCCCCAGAGTAAGAATCTTCTTAAGTTTTGTCTTAAGCCCTCTTTCATTATTTTTTCTTACTTGCATTGTCAGGTACTCACTCTGCTTCTCTTTGTCACCTCTGTGAGACTTCAACCAGGTCTCCAGCTCACCTTCCAACCTGTTTCTAGCTACCTACTGTACAAGCATGGGCTATCCCAACCCTAACTTTTCTGCATTTTCCTTTCCTGGTTAATGTTTTTGCTACCCAGTAGAAAAGCCTGAATGTACACAGTCATTTACAAAAAAAAAACCCCAAAACCAAAAACAAAACCTCAACAGGGTCATTTTATACTCTACCTTTTTCCTTTAGCCTCAGTCTTCTGGCTGTGAACTCACTTTTTATTCCACCCCTGTGAAACACCATGTCCAACTCCTCCAGACCCTTCTTCCTATTTATTCATGTTTTTCACTCTCAATTTGTTAATTCATTGAGAAGATATTTATTGAGCATCTTACTCTTCACTAGGCACCATGGTGGGTGATGAGATAGAAAGCTCAACAGATGTGTCCTGTTCCTGTAAGGGAACATTCAGCTTAGCGGGAAGAAACCAAAGTAATTGATGAAGTTAATGTACAGTGGGAACTCAGAGAACCCTCAAAATAAGCCCGGGGCTGTCAGGGATGACTGCATAGAGGAGCTGTGTGTAACAAGAAACCTGAAGAATCAGTAGAAAGACTTGCTGGGGAGAAGAGTTCAGAAAGAAGAACATGTGTATGGGAGAGAATTCAGATAGAACAGCCTGTGCCAGAGTCAGGCGATCTGGGGGAACTTGTTATGCTTGGGGGAGCTAGTTCTACCTGCTGCAGCATAAAATATAAGAGATTAAGATAAAGGAGATTAAAACCAAATGACCAGCTGGTGCCAATGGTAGAAGAAGTTCTTACTTCATCTGTAGGTGATAGGATGTGGTGATGAGTTTAAGTAGTAAGATCAGATTTGAGTGTATGAATCCAGGTGCAGTGAAGAGGCTTGGCATTGTTCATCCTGGGACCCTACTACCCAAGAAATTATTGAATGCATTGGAGGGATAACAGATGGGCAGGTAGATGATAAAGAGGTGATTATAAGAAATAACAAGACCCTTATCTAAGTTTGTGGAAATGAAGAAGGTGAATGGGGCAGCTAACGTGGAAAGGAAAAGATATGAGACTTGGAGATTTAACTGAAGGGGAGAGGAAGAGGTAAAAAGTTTGTAGGATGACTCTAGCTTTCTGGTTTGCGTATCTGAATGTTGTTTCCCTGTGCTATCAAAGGAAAAGCGGGAAGGACAGCAGGTTAGGGTTGAAAGAAATTGTAACAAGTAATGATGAATTTTCAAAATTGATGTGACATTGATGTGAAAATGTCAGGCAGGTAATTAGAAATACAGGCCAGGAGCACAGCAGAGAATGTAGGCCTTAGCCATTGGCAGGCAGCATGTAAGTTTGGCACATGAATGAGATTAATTGAGAACATTGTGTAGTATGAGGAGGAAGAGAGGGCTGAGGGCTAGGAGCGTCCTCCTACATACCAGCGTTGACAAACCAGGCGAAGGAAGAAGCCTAACAAGCAAAACCCTGAGCTAGGGAGTGGCCAGACATTGGAGAGAACCAGGGAGAGACCGACGGCTTCCATTGAAGGAAGCCCAGCAAGAGGAAGCTTTTGGTGGGGGTGACAGACAGTGGGGGAGACAGGCAGGCGCACAGTGGCTTTGTTGTGATGAGGACTGGATGGAGGTCTTGGCCTGGCACTGGGAGTCTCCCCATAACCTTGTGAAGAGGGGCTCCAGGATGCACTGGAGCTGAAGATGTGAAGACAGAGGCAGCTTGACTGTGGACTTGAGGGATAGTTGCTAGATGGGAGTGAGGGGGCAGGTTTGGGTTTTGTGATATTTTAAAAATATATATAAATGATTGTGTTAATTACAGAAATATGAGAAAGAGGAAAAAATTGGAAGAAGGAAATAGAATGGAAATATGAATATTATTCATATTTTTTTTTCTCCCAGTACTGGGGATTGAACCCAGGGTCTTCACACAGAGCTACATCCCCAACCGTTTTTTAAAATTTTGGATGGGCTCTTGCTGACTTGCTCAAGTGGCCTCAAACTTACAGTCCTCCTGCCTTAGCATCCCATAGTGTTGAGCAACTATGGAATGCTAGCAAGCGTACATTACCATGGCAAGCGGGAGATTCTTCCTGACGGAGGAGAGTAAGTTTATGGCACAGTTAGGGTGAAAGCTGGTGCTCTAGAACTGACACTGTATAAACTGGTCTTCACATGTCAGATTTCTGCTTCCAGCTCAACTCATCCTTCATGCCAGGAGTCTACTGACTTTTTCTGTAGTGAGTCATATTTTAAAATTCTAGAGCCATGAAATATGTGATCTCCATCACATACTTTTTGTTTCTATTTTTTATAGTCCTTTAAAATGTAAAAGCCTTTGTTAGCTTGTGGGCTGTTAAAACATAGGCCATCGTTTGTGAACATCTACTTCCCAGCACGACCAGTAACCAGCACACATCATGTCACTCCCAAACCCACCTTTTGGTAATGTGTTTCAGCCCACCATGTAAAGTGAAAAGGTTCTAGCCTGGCATCTGGAGCCCTGTACAAATTGGTTCTAACAATACTATCTAAGCTGTATCTCCCATTGCTTTCTCATAGATCCTCTGTGCCTTTGCTTTTCTATGATTTTCCCTGGGCTTTCTCTCCCTGTAAAATCTTAGCCATGTTTCAAAAAGATTTTTTTTTTTTGGTAACAGAAGTCAAACTCAGGACCTTGCAAGGCAGGCACTTGTACCACTGAGCTATATCCCCAGCCTCTTAACCATGTTTGAAAGCCAGCAGAAATACTGTTATTCAAGTGAAGCTTTCTCTTCCCAAGAAGTTGGTTCTCCTGCTCAGAACTCTGCAAGTAATCTGGCCATATCACAGTCTTGGGTTTTTTGCTTTCTACTAGATAATTTCTACTTGTAATTTCCCTTTCAGCTTATGAAACTGAGTAAGAGACATCATCTTTATTACACAGAAAATTCAGCACAAACCAAATGCTTTGAAGGTGCTCTATAAATGTGTGTTGAGTGGCATATGATGGGGGGGGAGCATGTGAAGGAAATACAAGAAAAATTTGTTTATAAGCGATTTTCAACGTTAACACAATCATGGAGACTAAAATCTAAGGACACTATGCAGCAAGGATCTGTTGCACTTTTACCCACAAGATTTGATCATCCGTGGACTTTATTTGAGGGAGATAATAATTGGGATGTTTCCATAAGTGGGTTAGTTTCTGTATGGTGAGATGATATTTAATATTCTATACAAGCTTGCTGGGGATATAGCTCAGTGTTAAGATTGTGTGACTTGAATTTGATCTTCAATACCATCAAAACAACTCAGTATTCAAGGTAATTTCTGCTTTGCTTAAACATATTTCTTTTTTATAATAGTCTAAAGAAAAATTGATTAACAGCTTAAAGGAAGGCTCTGGTTTTGAAGGCTTGGATAGCAGTGCTGCTACTGGCATGGAGCTAGAAGAACTTCGCCATGAGAAGGAGATGCAGAGGGAAGAAATTCAGAAGCTGATGGGCCAGATACATCAGCTCAGGTCTGAGCTACAGGTAAGGCTCTCTGTGCTTCAGCTTTCCATGCAGCCTTTTTCTCTCACGGTATCATTTTGAGCAGTGATGAGTTCTGTATTTGAAGGGGGAAAGGGTATTCCTGAAATAATGTGTGATGTTTCTGCTGGAAAATTAGTTACCATGCAGAAGTGAGTCTAAAGCAACACATTTTTCCATTGATTGTAGCTCTTTAAGAGAGTGACAAACATAGATACTGATACTTAGCAAGTGCTACCATCTATTTTGGCTTCAAGTCACAGCAGGGAACCAGACCAAATGGGTCTTACATTTGTCTTAAAGACAAATTAGATTTGGGCCTGTAACACTGAGATGTTTTCTCTTACTAAAATAGGCTCAGCAAAGGTCTTTATAGTTTTAAGTGAGTTTATACATAATTATTTAAAAGTGAAATTGAGCTGTTTATTTCCTCATGCCTCTTGCCTCAGCCTCCTGAGTCCCAGGATTACAGTCATGCACCAACACATCTGGCTAGCACATGTGTTCTTAGTCATTCTGCATTCTGACTGCCTCCCAAGAATTTGCCTGATTTAGTCAAATTGATCATAAAGATTAATTTGCCTTCTGCTAATCCCTAAACTGAAAAGTAGAAAAAAATAATGATAATTACTGCCCTTTTTTTTCTCTCTAAATCCACAAAACTGCATGAATTTAGAGGGTTGTACTGTGATTGTCTGGAAGTATTGTTAATCTTAGTTCTTCCAAACAATATTTGAAATCAAGAGTTTGTGGAGATGAGAGGTAAGTATAAAAGAGAATGTATCAAAAGACAGAATGCAAAATTAAGATGCTGACCCAATCTCTCACTATACTGTGTTAGTGGACTTAATACTTAACTCATAGGAAAAATACCAAAACCTAGAGCTCTGTTCTTTGAAACAGTAGGCATAACAGGAAGTGACTGAGTTTGAAGAAATAAGGTTTAGAAATGTGGGAAGGTAGGATATCAGGTAATAGTTATAAAGCTAAAGGAAGAATACAATAGGCTAACTCCAGATGGTACAGTACAATAAAAAAGTTTTAATTCTTTTCATTTATTGATTGCTGCTGCTCGCACACACTAACTGTATCCAAGTCACAAGTAACTAGTGCGGTGCAGTCCTTTTTGGTGTTGTATTTCTCGTTTTTCTGCAATCGCTACCTTTTGAATGGAGATGTGAATCTCCCAGAGAGACCTGTCTGCGCATACTTAGGAACCCGAACAGTTTATCTATCCTGGCAGCTGCAGCACCCGGTTCACTCCACTGACCGCAGGCCATGCTGTATAAGGAACGCGTTGGGTTCCATACTTCCCATAGACTGAACCCATGCCTCACTCACCTTTGTCCTCCTCATGCCTGCTGAACTCAATGGGGGTCAGCTGTTGGGCGGGGGCCTTAACTCAAGCAGTTACTTCCTCATGCTGGACTTTTCATCTGTTGGGAAATGTTGAGCTGAACTGTTACTGCTTTCACATGTACAGTTCTTCTTTTTAGGACATGGAGGCTCAGCAGGTTAGTGAAGCAGAATCAGCAAGAGAACAGTTACAAGATCTGCAAGACCAAATAGCCAGGCAGAAGGCATCAAAACAAGAGCTAGAGACAGAATTGGACCGACTGAAGCAGGTAAGGATTTGAGATGCTTGATTATGGGGAAGATGCTGCCCTCTGGTGGTCACAGGAGGACACCTGCCAGGGAAGCAAGGGCCTGGGCCCAGAGCAGCAGGGAAAGGTGTTTGGAAGAACTAAGATTAACAATACTTCCAGACAATCACAGTACAACCCTCTAAATTCATGCAGTTTTGTGGATTTAGAGAGAAAAAAATCTTTATGTGGTAAGATAGGAGAGACCTTCGAGGTCTCTCCTATCTTACCACACACCTTCTTAAGTTTTTGTTTGTTTGTTTAAGCACAAATGGGTATGTGACTTGCCTAACATTCTAAAATTAACCAGAGAATTGAATAGAACTTATAATGCCTATCACAAAGAACGTAATTCTACTACTCCTATGTTTTATATATACTTACAGAGAACTAGAAACATACGTATTGGTCAGTTGATTTTCATAGTTTATTACATTTGTACTTTCTGTGACTACAGTGAATATTTAATAGAAATACACTGTTAGTGTCATATTAACTGCTCTTTTTGATTGAGAAAAGATGCGCATATGGACCACTCTTAAAAATCACATTTGAAATTTTATTTTGCTCAATTAGCAGTTATTTCTCACTAAGTCAAATTATTTTACATTTATGTATTTATATAATAGTTTCTGTATTAACATAGTTAATATTAAACATGTTTATAGCCACATTTTTGAAATGGTTCTGTAATATTAATACCACCTTATATCTACTAAGTAGCTGTATTATCATAGACATTAGTACTATTCATTTTACAGGAGAAAAAACTATTATAATTCTGTTCACATAAAACATTTCCAGTTTGGTAAATTTAAATACACCAAGCTTCCTTGTTATTATTTTTCATATTTATTTAATTAAGTATTTTTATTAGATTTATTATGAAGGTAGTTCTTAAAATCTGTTTCCTGAGTAGTAAGCAGAAAAACTCACCAAGGTCTGGCACAGGCTGTTTTGGATAACTTACACAATTAAGACTAATTAAAATTAGTTTCAGCAATTGCAGAAAAGTTATAGTTATATAATTAAGATTCTATCCTTTCAGAAATTGCACTTTATTTAAGGAGCTGTTACATATTAAAAGGCAGCAGTTTGATGGACTTGTTTTTAGTGAGCTAACTGTCATTTTCTTGTGGAAGACAGCTTTACTGTGTCCTCTCCCCCACTTCCCTATTTAAATGGGGCAGTCGAGTCAGAAAAAGAGCTATAGGCTTTTTACTTAAGTAATCAATGTTCTAGGTATGTAAAGTATTTAATCTTAGGTTTAAATGGCCTCCTTATTAACTTAAGTAGTCTCAGCCTTGAATTTTGTGGTAGCCTAGAGCTTGAAGGAAATCTGGAAGACCTCCTTGTATTTGTGATTCTCCTATCCTGATCCCCTCTCTAGCTGTCTCCTGATTGACATGAATCTGCATTAGTTTCAATCTGCAAAATGAACAGTTTGGGGTAAAAGTCTGTGCTCTCAGTCTGATTCTGTTGCTTGCCGCTCCTATACCCCTACGCAGTTTGCACAGAAAAGCATCACACTTTTTGAAGGTTCTTAGGAATGCTCATTACCCTGTCCTCCCTGCTCCACATTATCTTTCGGTGTGTTTGCATTGGCATGTGCTCTGCTCTCAGGTTCTGACCTGACTGAGTGTATGCAGGGTACAAACCAGCAGTGCATCAGTGAAGTTGTGAGAAAAGCTGGAGGTGTTTCTTTGATGTCCCATCACTATTATCAGTGCTGAGCAAAACAGATATTGCCTGTAAGCACATGAAAAGCTGCTTGCTCAGCCTTGTTAATCTTAGGAAAATGTGATTTGACACCACAGTGTGATACCAGTATATACTGACTACTTATGACAACTCAATACCAAATGTTAGCAGGGAGTGGAAAAACTGGAGCTCTTTCTTATTGCCGGTGGGAATGCAGATTTGTATGGCTGTTTTGAAAACGATACAGGAAAAAATTTGACAGGTTCTTTTGAATTAGATACACATTAACCATACAATCCAGCAGTTCTGTTAATGAAAATATGACACATAAAAACTTGTGCCTAGATAATCATAGTAGTGTTATTTAGAAAAGCTTAAAACCAGAAAGGAATTAAATATCCATCAGTGATGGAATATCCATGCAATAAAATACTACTTACCAGTTAAAAGGAATAAACTGTTGATAGAAGCTACACACAGAGGACTCTCAGAAACATGTTAAATAAACTTATCTACGGTACGTTTCCATTTGTTGGGGGGGAGGGGTGATGAGGACAGAACCCAGGGCCTTGCGCATACTGGGCAAGTGCTCTACAATGAGCTCTATCCCAAGGCCAGAATCTTTGAGCAATATTATGGCAATGTGTCAGTGACCAGGAACTGCACATCCCTCTCAGAGATCTACAGTTTAAAACACAAAACTTAAAATCTCAATTCTCTAAACAGGTAGGACTTCAGGCAAAATAATTGAGGAACAAAAAATAAAAGCAGGATGTCAATGGACCTGGAAGTGAGGGGTAACTTTCCAAGTGGCTCCTTTGAGTCACTTCTGTTCTGCATGGCTGTCTCCCTTTCTGTAATCACTTAACCACTCAGAAGCTTTATGAAAACACCAGTGGTAGTGGAGGTCCTGCCCCTCCCCTCCCCCAGCAAGGGAGGCGTCTTGGAAGGGTGAGAAAATGGCACACCAGGACCCGACAGAACAGGCTTACGTTAAACACTGCTACATTACGAATCACAGTAATGCACAGTAAGTTACTGTGTTATAAAAATATACAATAAAGTCTTAAGAAATTGACTTGCATTGAAGCTTAATGATTCCTATAGTAAGTAGATTACAATAAAACTCTAGTTGTTGGCTAAGTTCCATTGTTTTTAATTCTCTTTGACTTTTTCTCCTGGTTTTCTGTTATCCTTTCTGCAGGTTGCTTCTTTAATCCCTTCGTTTTCCTGGCTTGTAGTTTGCTTTAGTCTTGTTTCTGCATATGAACCCTTCCATAAGTTCTACCAAAAGTATCTTGGCACTTATTTTTCTTCTTTTTTGACTCGAGAGCTGTTGGCATTTCCATAGATAACTTACAGAGGTCATCTGAAGTTAGGTGTGTCCTTCTCAGAATCAGATCCAGTGAAGGTTCCATCTCTTCCAACTCAATCCGTGGTGTTCTGCAACTGGATTTCTTCAAGAACAACTTAAAGCTGCAAGAGTAAACCTTACCCTTCAGAACAGTGGCGTGCAGAACATACTTTAACCCAGTCCGGCGGGTATTTACTACCGTGGGGCTTCGGAAGAAATCAGTAAGAAGACTTTTTAGTCTTCTGTAGTCTTCTGGTACATCAGAATCATCACTACAATTGTTAACATGGGTTTTTTTTAATTTTTTTATTTTATTTTAAAAGGGAGTAAAATTAAACACAATAAAACAGAACAGAATGGGACATAAGAAAGCATAAATTTCAAAGCTAGACTACCAGAGATCTTCACTATCTGTCATATTGTCTCTTGTTTTCTTCCAAATAGGTGTCCTTATCTTTGCATATGGAGAGCTCATACTAAATAACATAGCCAATCTTTTCACAAGATGTGTAGTTCACTGGCTCCCCCTGCTTAGCAAGTGGAGGTGGAGGGGGAACACAGGGTGGAGGACAGGACGACATGAGATGTCTGATTCTCAGTCCACACACTGGCAGGATCACAGCGGCCCCCCAGAGAGGGGAGGAGCTCCTTGTTCTCCCGGCACCCCGAGTCAGCCACACAGTGCAGGTCCCGATGCGCCAGGGTCTCTTTCCTTCAGGCCACCAAAAGTCTGCCACACACAGCCACCACCCAGAGAGGGGAGGAGCTCCTTGTTCTCCCGGCACCCCGAGTCAACCACACAGTGCAGGTCCCGAGGCACCAGGGTCTCTCCCCTGCAGGCTCCCTAAGTCCACCATACTCACCTGCTATTTCTTTCTGATGAATTGACCATTCCATTTCCAAAGTTCTGAAATGGCCAGCAGACCACAGAAAGAATTCTCTTTAGGCTCCTGTTTGAAACCAGCAGCTACAGCGATCTGCTGGCCTTCCTTCAGGGCCAGTTAACATGGGTTTTGTTCCATTGGGACATTTACTGTTCTTAATATCTTTTAGAGACACAAATTTCTCAATATCTAATTCAGTCATATCTAGCACATGGTAGTCATACATACCCAGTAACCTATTGCTGGGTTATTGGGATGCCTCTTATGGGGATCCAAACGTGAATAAAGAACAAGATGACTTCTTTGAAAAGAATTCCAGTGATGTCTGATCTTCATATGGTCTTGTAATGGTTTTGTTTTTTAGAGTACTCCTTATGGTTTTTTTCAGTGCATGCACATCTTTCAGGACTTGTGTTACTGTTGCATTTGCATTTCCCCCTTTAATCAGCGTGGTGTTTTTAATATTTTCACTTAAGTTTGTTTTGTCTTCTCAAGGAATCTCTTGGCCCTTTTTGTTTTGGGATTTAGAACTTGGTCCAAGGCATACATCGCTACAATCTCAAAGTAGCCAATACACATGCACTTCATGGACACGTGAGAAAAGTCCTTGTGCTGGAGCAGCTGGAACTGGAAACTTACTTTTTGTTTTTTGAGACAGGATCTCACCATGCAGTCAGACTGGCCTCAGATTCACTGTGTACCGTAGGCTGGCCTCGAATTTGTAGAGGTCTTTCTGCCTCAGCCTGCCATTCTGAATTCTGGGGTTACAGGCGTATACTACCATGCCTGGCTAAAAGCTGTGCCCTGCTACAAGCTCCAGATCTTTTAAAGCTTTTGATATGTTTTAGCAATTACATTTTGTAAGAGTTTTTGTCAGTTTTTATGATGATAAAATTTTTCTTTGCATCCTTACCATGGATGTAGTAAAAATATATTTGTTTTACTAGTAGGTTATAGATGAGAACTTACTGCTTAATTTGCATTTCTTTGATTATTACTGAGAGAAGAGTTTTCCCTGTTTGTTAATAGAAATGATATTGCTGGGGCAAAGGGTACATTGTACTTGTGATTTTGACAGATTTTGCTAAGCTGCTTTCCATGCAGCCTGTGCCAGTTGATAATCTAGCAAAAGAATATTAAAGGTATTTTTCCAGAATAGAGTGGGGAAATGTAGTGTGTTATGTTATTAAAATGTTGTATTTTCAGTGCTACATGAAAAGGCCTATCTCAGGGCAATTTAAACTTAGAATTCTTTAAGAGTAAAGCTGGGGGCGGGGTTTGGCGCAAGGTGAGTTCAGTCCCCAGTACCAAAAAAAAAAGAATAAAGCTAACCATCGTCTCGTAGTATGTAAGGGCCATTTGTATTTCCTTTTCCAGCAACTGTTTTATTGCTGTGTATCAGTCTTTTGAAAAAATCACTTTGTAGGAGTTTGAGATATTGGGTAGATTAACCTTTTGTCTATGATACGAATTATAAGAAATTTTCCCCAGTTTGTCAGTTATCTTAGTTTGTATGGGCTTTTACTTTATTTTATGCCATGTGGAAGTTTGATTTTGATGCTATCAGGTTTAGCATTTTCTTCTACTAGGGCTTCTAGATTTTTAGTCACAGTGTCCCTGTTTCTGAAATTATTAAAAAATTCATCCAGGTAGTTTTCATGGTTTCACTTTACATATAATTCTTGACCTGTTAGCAGCTCATTTCTGGTGTGTGACGTAAAGTATGGATCCAACTTTTACCTTCCATCTGATTCCATCTAGGTGTCTTTGTACTGTTTTTTAAAATAGTTTGTCTTTAGATGCCACCTTTATCATGTCCTAAAATGCTCTAAGTATCGGGATCTCTTCTGGACTTGTACTGTCTTCCATTGGTCAGTTTGGCAATTTATTCACCAATACCGCATTGTTTTTCATTTCTGCCTTCTTATGTTTTAATATCTGTATAACTTGTTCCCTTGTTCAGCATTTTCCTGGGTGTTCTCCCTTGCTGTTTTCCATAGAAACTCTGGAATGGCCTTACGTAGATTTTTTTTTTAACTACAATTTTTTAAAAAATTTTATTTTAAAAGGGGGTTAAACACAACAAAACAGAACAGAACAGGACATAAGAAAGCATAAATTTCAAAGCTAGACTACCAGAGATCTTCACTATCTGTCATATTGTCTCTTGTTTTCTTCCAAATGGTTGTCCTTATCTTTGCATATGGGGAGCTCATACTAAATAACATAGCCAATCTTTTCACAAGATGTGTAGTTCACTGGCTCCCCCTGCTTAGCAAGTGGAGGTGGAGGGGGAACACAGGGTGGAGGACAGAACGACATGAGATGTCTGATTCTCAGTCCACACACTGGCAGGATCACAGCGGCCCCCCAGAGAGGGGAGGAGTTCCTTGTTCTCCCAGCACCCCGAGTCAACCGCACAGTGCAGGTCCCAAGGCACCAGGGTCTCTCCCCTGCAGGCCCTCTAAAATCTGCTGTACTTACCTGCTATTTCTTTCTGATGAACTGACCATTCCATTTCCAAAGTTCTGCAATGGCCAACAGACCACAGAAAGAATTCTCTTTAGGCTCCTGTTTGAAACCAGCAGCGACAAGCAATCTGCTGGCCTTGCTACAGGACCAGTAAGCTACAATTTTTTAAGAATAGGGATCATTTCAAACTTACTAGTTAATTTGAGGAAACTGGACATCTTTGTGATATATTCTTATCCAAGAACATGGTATGACTTTATTTTTTTCAATATTTTTATACAGTCTTTGGAAATGTTTTAAAGTTTTGCATATCTGTTCATTCCTTTCATTGCTGAGTTTCCTAGCTGAATCTTTATCCCATGTGTGTCTTATAAATGCTTAAAATAAATCTATGGATTTTTTCATATTATCTTATACTCTGCCACTACTGAGTTTTTGTTGTTTTTCTTTACTTTCTCATGAAATTTGCCCACATTTTTAAGGTAGCTTTTAGTTTGTTTATTTACTGGGACTTATATTTTTAGCTGATACATAACATAAAATTGTTATTAACAGCCTGATATTTGAAAATTGTATTGTTAATAGTATCAATCTTCATCTCAGACTTAATAGAATCTCCAGCTGTGCCATTTTTGTTAGCATATACTTGAGATTTATAAAGAAGTAACCTATTCTTCACACCTGCTGGATGATACTTCCTGCGTTTTCTAGTCCTCTACCAAGAGGTTTCTTTTTGTTTGTTTGTTTTTGAGACAGGAATTCTCTATGTAGTCTCTGCTGACCTGGAATTCAAGATGATCCTCCTGCCTCAACCTCCCTAGTGTTGGGATTCTAGGCATGCACTACCACACCTGGTGTCTACTAACATATTTCTGAGCCTGTGTCACAGTATCGTGCTGAAGTGTTAACTTCATCAGACCCTCCACATCTCTTCGTTTATTCATTCAGTGTATAGTTAGCACATATTGATTGCCTGTCTGCCTTAGGGCAGGCCCCATTCTAGCCACTGCGAATGGAAGAGAGAGCACTGAGTTAGCTTTTCTTTATGCTTGTTGCACTTTGTAGGAATTTCACTACATAGAGGATGATCTGTATCGAACAAAGAACACATTGCAAAGCAGAATTAAAGATCGAGAGGAAGAAATTCAGAAACTCAGAAATCAGGTAAGAATCTGCATTTACAACTTAATGAAGAGATGTCATTGTAAAGCTACATTTTTTAAAAAGGATACAGTAACATCCTCTGTGTTTTCACCAAATTTTAAGTTATGTTCAAATTGGTGCAGAGTTTTCTTTTGAAAGCCATTTGTTTCTACTTCGCTGCACACTATGTCTTTCATTCACTCTCCCTGTAATTGTACATTGTCCTTTCCTCCTTTATATTCAGATTGACATAATGCATAATGATTAATCATTGAAATAATGTACATAAAAATTTACAAGTTCTGGGCCTGGGATGTAGCTCAGCGGCACAGGCACCTGCCTTGCAAATGCAGTCGTTAAGTTCAATCTCTGATACCAAAATAATAATAATGATAATAATAATAATTATAATAATTATTTACACATTCTTTAGTTTTAGTTAATGACCTAATTGGAACCATAAAGAATCAAGTAATTTTTGGTTTAAGTTACTTGAATAGAAGTCCACTTTTGGAGGGTGGTACTGGGGATTGAACTCATTACCTTGTGCTTGCCAGGTAGGCTCTTGTGCCGCTGAGCTAAATCCCTGGCCCAAAAGTCCATAATTTAAAACCTTTTATTTTGCCCTTATTTTTATAAGACTTGGGCACAGCTAACTGATGTGAATGCTCCTTCTTCCCTTGCCTGCATTTGTGAAATGCTAATGAATAGTAGCATGAGCTACTTTATAGCAGAGCATCAGAGAGATGAAGCGATAAAAGCCACTAACTGGTGTAATCCTTAGATAAGCATTTCCATATTTACTACATATTTATTGAGTACCTGTGGTGTCTAAAATATTTAAATAATTTGTCTGAAGTTTTGTTTTTGTTGCTGAAATTGAACTGAAAACCTGAGCTATAGCCTCAGCTTTGTACTATTTTTGTAAATCAAGAATTAATCATAGAAGGATTTCTTTTCAAAATTGTTCATTTGCTTAGACCAGAAAACAAAACAAAATAAACTTTTGTCACCTAGAAGTAAATTAATTTGTACAATTTAAAAAGAAATCAACATCTTTAAATGTTGCAGAAAAATCTCCCAGAGTGAGATTAAGGTTTATTCTGAGTGAATAAAAATGCTGCTTCTGTTTGTCTTATTATTACCTTGGTCATCCTTAGAGAACAACATATTGGTTAAAAAAAGCCTAGTTAACAGTTCAAATGTTTTTTCATTCTTTAAAACTGCGATGTGAAAGTAGAAAAACATAGGGAATGATAAACTTAAACATTATCCCCTTACTAGATTTGTAAAGTTAGCAAAAATTAATTCGTGATAAAGCCACAGCTAAGCTGTGTAACCTAGGAGAAAAAATACGGGAATGTTTTTGCAATTTAGAGGAAGTTCTTAGGCTTTCTTAGGATACAAAAAGCACTAACCATGGAAGAAAAAAATGATGGATTGAAATTCCTCAAAATTAGAATTTTCTGCGCATCAGAAGTTATCAGTACAAAAACAAAAAAAAGCAAGCCACAGACTAAGGAAGAGATTTATGACATATCTGACAAGGTATTCGTAACCAGAATAATAATTCTGTTAATAAAAAGATCACAGTCAGTTTTTTGAGGGACCAGAGACTTGGGTAGAGCCTTCACTAAAGAAGTTACAGGAAGAGTTGGGTGAGCACAGTAATAGGTGCTCAGGTTGGTAGCGCGATCTGCCGCACACCCACGAGCCTGGCTGCAGGTAAAGACTGGCTCACGCTGCGGTGTTGTGCAGCTGAAGTCCCTTCTGTTTCTGTGCAGCTGCTCAGGGAGCAAGACAGCTACTGTACAAAACCAGCAGTTTCTGGTAAGGGTCACATCCCTCTGACCCATGACTCTAGGGTTTACTCCATAGCTGGGAAGGTGTGTGTCCACAGAAAGACTTGTACACGAATATTCATAATGTTGGTTCATAAATAGCCAAGATGGGAAACTACCCGAATGTCCAGCAGCAGGTAATCTTTTGAGTAGCTGGGATTACAGATGTGTGACACCACACCTGGGTATTCTGTTACTTTGTGTGTGTGTGTGCGCGCGGTGCTGGGGATTGAACCCAGAACCTTTGCACTAAGCTACATTCTCAGCCTTTTTTTTTAAACATTAGAGTCTTGTTAAGTTGCCCAGATTTGGCTCCAACTTTTAATACTCCTCACAATGCGTCTTGCAGATTTGTGCCTCCGCACCTCACTGCTGTTCTATTTCTTAAGTGCTAACTTTTGACCCATAAAATGTATTTTGTGGCTTATGATAATTTGAAAATCACATCTGTAGACATTGTAAGAATATCTAGAGTTTGGAATACCAATTAATGCTACAGCTTACCTGTGAAAATGTAGCAAGGTGACTTCCATATTGTATGACTTTCATTTCACATAATAATTTTATGAGCACTTTGCCTTCTAGCTCACCAACAAAACAATAAGTAACAGCAGTCAGTCAGAGCTGGAAAGCCGGCTGCATCAGCTGACAGAGACCCTCATCCAGAAGCAGACCATGCTGGAGAGCCTGAGCACGGAGAAGAACTCGCTGGTCTTCCAGCTGGA
This sequence comes from Dolichotis patagonum, assembly GCA_004027295.1. Taxonomy (NCBI): domain Eukaryota; kingdom Metazoa; phylum Chordata; class Mammalia; order Rodentia; family Caviidae; genus Dolichotis; species Dolichotis patagonum. The sequence goes on along the minus strand of PVJX010007724.1, from coordinate 33,259 downwards.
GCGCCTCGAGCAGCAGATGAGCTCCGCCTCTGCGAGCACCGGCAGCGGATCCTCCATTAACATGTCTGCAGTTGACAGTGGCGAAGGTAACCCAGGAGCCAGCGTGGCAGTCAAGCTAGATTTTGATAAATTACAGAAAGACCATTTTTGTTTGACAAAAAAACATCATCCAGTGGAACACCCGATTGTCTTGCCCGTGAGACCTGGGCCGTGTGCTGTTAGCGTGATCATTGGTGAGGGCTGGACCTGGAGAAAGCAGGCCGGGGTTGATAATCACATGGAAATGTCTGAGATCTTTCACAAGGTGATACCAGCAAGGCAGGTAACTTAGTTAGAGAGGAGCTTTTAGGAAACTTGAAGCAAAATTTATCTCAGTTATCTCACAGTGAATGACTACGGCAATAATGCTACTATACAGTTCACATGTAGCCATGCTCTGAAATTCTAATAGAGAAATCTGTAGATTCTAAGAACATATATTAAAAAATAGTATAAACATCAGTAAATCATTTTTAATCTTAGAACCAAATAAACTCTATAAATAGTTATTCAGTCTATGACTTTAAAAATCTTTTAAAAAAATTTTTTTTGAGACAGGGTCTCACTGTGTAGTTCAGCTGACCTTGAACTTGTGATATTTCTGCCTCCACCTCGCAAGTGCCTGGGATAAAAACATCATAAAGAGATGCGTGTCACAGATGTGAGGTTGTAATTATTCTCTAATTAGGGTGGTCAAGGAGATCTCATTGGAAAATGGCATTTTATTAAAGTCTCAAAGCAGGAAGGGCTGTGAAGAGGCCTAGGGGAGGAGGGTGCCAGCAGGGAGACAGATGCTGCCGACACAGGTGTGTGCCTGGGTGTTTCGGGTACAGCTAGGAGACCAGTGCAGCAGGAAGAGCAGCGCAGGATGACTCCGCGGGAGTGTGGAGGCCGTGGGCCTGCAGAGAGGATTGCTCTGAAGATCGGAAGTCACTGAGGGCTCGGAAGGTGACTGAGCAGACTTGCACTTTATCACAACACTCTGACTGCTGGGCAAGAGTATCTTCTGTCTGAGGATGTGGTTCAAGGGTCGAACACTTGTCTAGCATGCATGAGGGCCCAGGCTCAACCCTGGCACCACAAAAGGAAAGAGTAGACTGCGGGGGGCTCCAGGTAGAGGCAGGGAGTGGGGCAGCCATGTGTAAGCCATGTGAGAGGTGGCAGTTGTGACCAGAGTAAGACTGTGGGGGTATTTTGAGCACTTATTTTGAGCTGACAGAATTTGTTGGCAGACTGTGAAGTTTGAGGGAAAGGAGTGGAGGATTTTGACCAGGGCAGAGGGCCGGAGGTAGTCGTCACACCCTGGCCGGGGACAGTGCCAGGGGAGAGAGGTTGGTGGTGAGAGTGAGGAGTCAGAAGCCTAGCGTGGGCCTGCTGAGTTGTAGGCGTTTGTTAGGTCCAAACAGGAAGTGCAGAGGCTTTGGATGAGGCTGGGGTGAGGGGAGTCCGCATGCTCAGCCTGCAGCAGCTGCCCTAGAACAGAATGCACTGATGCTGACTCGGCAAGACTGGGTATTTGCAAACACTTGCATTTTTGCTAAGATAATTTTCTTAGTTTTTATTTTTAAAAATGTGCATATGGAAACACTTTCTATAATGAATTTATCTGTCTTATTATTTCATCTACTTTGAATGTAATGGTTAGGAAGTTGGCACTGAGAATTTCTTCCATGTGTGATAATATGTGACAATTTCCAACTATAATTGTAGTGTATCTTCAATCTCCTCTCTTATTTAAATAGGTACACGTCTACGAAATGTTCCTGTTCTTTTTAATGACTCAGAAACTAACCTGGCAGGAATGTACGGGAAAGTTCGCAAAGCTGCCAGTTCCATTGACCAGTTTAGGTAAGCAGTGCTGGTCAGGACAAGTGACGGACTATCAACCATTTTTGTAATGTCTGGTGGCTACAAGCACAGGGTGTTCCTGTGTGGCAGAGCTGATATTCAAAGTGAAATTTTCATTATTCCTTGAGTGATAATTCAGTGTCATGCAATTAGTTCAAGAGGTCTGACAGTGCCTACACTTCACCAATGATTAACCTTGACCATTTTTCTTCTTTCTGCAATAAACTATTTTATAAACTCATTAAATCCCATTGAGAAAGCCTCTGTCTTATGTGAAAGTATCCATTGTGTGTTTATCAAAGTACTTTAGTACTTTATCATATTATTAGAAAAAATGATGCTACTATAAATACAGTATTCATTTTAATATTTCATACATATCATGTAAATAACATGTAGAATTTGTGTTACTTACATAAGATTTTTGTAATGGAAAATGTTTAATAGTTTACATATAGCCTTAGTAAAGTTCACATCAAAGTAACCAGTTACTACTTTGCTTTAATGTTTATTAGACACATCTTAATGAATTGTTGCGTAATAGTCTTTTCTTAGCTGTGTCCGAAGAGAGCTATAATAGTAAAAGTAAGAATGATATACTAAAATTCCTGCAGCCACAGGACTAGGATGAGCTGTCTTTATCTCCAAATGAACAATGTATTTCAGTTCCCGTTTGTCCAGTGTACAGTTTTTTGTAGCACCTATGCAATATTTGTGCTGGTACAGTAAAGGAAGCAGGAATTGTATGTTCTCGCACATGTGTCCATCTTGATAGGGAAAGATGTTGCAAATAGGCCTGAGCGTCCAGGTCTGCACATCATGCTGTTCCATACCTCCTGAAGTGTCCTTTTAGAAGTATGTATCTGTGCAAGGCTTCCTGAAAGTGTGTGCAAGTTAATACCAAACAGATGTTTTTCCTATGCATGTGGCTCCTGAGTTAGAGATGGACCAGATTTGCCTCCGTTAGTAACTGTGGCCATAGAATTTCAAAAAATACCTTGTATTGAAGTGTAACACCCACACCCAAATAATGATGACGTGTTTACTGAGACAGTTCTTTATGACATTTCTGTGATAAGTGGTTTTATGTAATCCTTTAAAGAATCATTCTTCTGTGGTGGCCACATAAATAAATGACTGAAATTTTAAAGATATTAATACTAACACAGGCAGATTGTTGTGAGTGTAATTTTCTTCTCTCTTTCTTCCCCATCTGTTTGCACAGTATTCGTCTGGGAATTTTTCTCCGAAGATATCCCATAGCACGAGTGTTTGTAATTATATACATGGTGAGTAAACTTGCATGAATAAATAATGCTGTGTTTGATTTTTGACTTTTTTTTTTCCAGCTGCTGATCTTACTGGTATTTTAGCAAATTTGGAAGAAGATATAATTCATTTTGATAATTTGTTTTATAATTGCTTTAAAATATTACAAGTTAACAATTCATTATATATAGCATAAAAATTTCTCAAAGGCTCTGCCTACAGATAAAATTAACTTCAATGCTGTTCAATAGTTACCTCCATTTTTAAGCTCCTCTACTAATAAAAATGGTACAAAGCAGTTGCTTCCATTTTTATCTTGGGGTTATAAAGTTTAGTTATTTTCATGTGTGTGGCTCGCCTTCCAGGAAGGATGTCAAGGCTGACCTATTTTCTTCCAGATGTCTTAGCTTTACTACAGTGGTCTCAGAGGTGCGGGCTGCTCCTTCATGCGGCCCGGTGCCTCAGAAGCGCGCTCGCCGTGCTGAGTGGGTGGGTCTCAAAGCAGCTGAGCTGTTTCCTTGGGAAAAAATTAAAACCTGCACAAAGAGAAATTTTGTGGTTTACTAGAGGGGAGAGTTATTCCTCTAAATGAAAGTTTTAAAGAAGAGAATGGGAAGAAAAAAAAAAGGATCACATCAGAAAGGATGCAGGATATACCCAACGGGCTGACTTCACAGGTGTCGGAACTGTCAGCCAGACGGGCACTGTGCGCTGCATCCATAGTGACAGGCGCTGAGCGAGGGAGCCTCCCATCGTTCCTGTCCCACCCTGAGCGAATTAGAGGAAACTGATCACTGTGGATTGCATACTGCATCCTAAATTAACCTGTGGGCTCATTATTCCCTCAAGAATACTTTTCCTGGGGATGTGGTGGTACATACTTGTAATCCCTTGGGACTCTGAGGCAGGAGGCTGTGAGTTCAAGGCCAGCCTGGGCTACATAGTGAACTCAAGGCTGGCCTGAACCGCACAGTGAGACCCTGTCTTAAAAAACAATACTTTCCAACTCCTTCACCAGTGCCTGGCTGAACTATCAAAACACCAACCACGAGTATTTGGCAAAGCCTTTCTAGCTACCTTCTATCAGTTCTGACCATGCCCCGGATTCTGCATACTTGCCTGATTGGTTGGTTGTGCACACACGTGCTGTGAACGTGCCGAGTTCTCAACTGAGAACTCTGTATATCCAGCAGCTCCCTCTTGATTACTGAGCCCCCACCGGGTTTCACACTCAGTGCGCGCTCCAGGGACCCGGAGCCATGGTCGCCACCTGGTTGCACTGCACAGTGGGCCTTCAGGAGAGATGGGCTTACTGACTAATCCATAAACTGCTTTTTTTTTAGGCTTTGCTTCACCTCTGGGTCATGATCGTTCTGTTGACTTACTCACCAGAAATGCACCGCGACCAGCCATACAGCAAATGAACTGAACCGGTGATTGGGTTGTCTTTTTTGGGGCCTTGGGGTCTGCAAAAAGGCCATTTTCTTAGAACTGCTAAGAAGGGTGCACAGGATTATTTTATCACTACAAGCTTTTAACTTTTTAAGTTATTGTATAAATTCTCCACTAAATCTTCCTCTTACTTCCTTCAAATGATAGGAATTTCTAAAACAAACAGTAATTTAACAAGCCCAGCTCTGCTTTTTCTGAGTCCAGTGGTCCTGATACATATAGAGAAAGAAGTACTGGGGTTGTTCACTTCTGTACAGATGTTGCTGTATTTTAGGTGACACTGATTATGGGTTATAATCAGGGAAACATTGTATTAGTGATAAAAATAAAAAGCTTACTTTTTTGATAATTCAGTCTGCTTTTGTATTTTCCTATATTTAACTTTACGAATGGAGATTTACTTTTTATATGTTAAAGGCCAGACTGGCATAAATCTTTTTATATAATACATAAATAAAATTGACTGTTCGTTTTTCTTTTTTAAATGCTGGTGTTTCATCCCCATCAAACAAGAACTTTTCAGGTGGACTTGAGTGAGTGGAGCCAGGAATAACAGCCGGGTCCCTGAGAAGTGATTGTAGAGGTTTGCAGCTGCTCTTGGCGGAAGCCCTCGTCTCCCCTCTCCGTCCCGTCCCATGCCATCTTCCTTTGATTCTTGTTCACGCACCACTGTCTTCCTCCACCTCTTCCTTTTCTCCAGTTATGGCATCCATGGCCCCTGCTTGTGGCATTTAGCAAACAAATCTGTTTGGGCAACCTGCTCATTTTAGTAACACTCTAGTGCAAAACATTAGAGACTTACCCTTTGAACTTGTAAATCCAACATAATGCCTGCTTTGACTTTGCTTTTTACCTTATGTCTGAATTCCTAAGTTATTCTGTCACTGGGTCCTGGTGGTCTCTTCATATGTAATTAATACACATATGTGGATCTTGGGCTTTGTGAGGTATAGTCTTTGTGGGGGAGGTTGTCTTTTTATTTTTACTTCTTTCCAATACTGGGGATTGAACTCAGGGTGCCTCTGCACTGAGATACATCCCCAGTCCATTCATTTGTTGGTCTGTGTTTCAAGACATGGTCTCTCTAGGTTCCCCAGACTAGGCTCAAACGTAGAATCCTCCTGCTTGAGCCTCCAAAGTGCTGCGATTACCGGCAAGCAGCATCATGTCCAGCTTCAGGAGCGATGTTTCCGATACAGTCACTTGGTGCCTGACTGAAGACCTGACCAGATTCCACTCCTAATAATATCTCTGCCACAACTCTAGCATGTAAACCTGTAAATCCTTCAAAAGTTATGGCCCACTATGAGAAACATGTGTTTCTTATTTTTCATCACAAAAAGGTCATGTTAGGTGTGTTTAGGCTTTTTTTTTCAACTTACAAATGAAAAAGGCAAAAAATTCTACATCATTTAAAAGTAAATACTGTATTGGGGGTTGGCAGAGAGGCACAGTACTAAATCTAGGATTTCTGCCACGGTTCTTCCTCAGTCTGACCTCAAACAGAAGAATTTCATCTTGTTAATGTATTTTAAAGGTCTCTCCCTCTTTCTAATTTGGAAACAGTTCTGGAAAATGATTAAAACCAGGTTACATAAATAAAATGGAAAGCAGCACATGCTTCATCCTTGTGTAGTGCCAGACTTTCTGTCTCTGCGTGTCCTCCTGGCTTGTGCTGGGATAACTGTAAATCTGTTGTTCAGTCCACATGCATTCTCGAGTTTGGAAATAGTTTGACTGTTTCCGGCATATTTTCCAGCTACTTAAATCTTTAGTTGAATTTCAGTTTCATTATTGACCACTAATAAATGGGAATTTTTGAAAGTGCTTCCATTCACTTATCCTCAGATAACATGAAACCTTCTGACCCAACTAAAGGATTTGCACGAGAGCCAAATCTGTGTCCTCAGTCCAATGCATTTATTTAAAGGCATTTCAAATAAACACACGTGCATATATATATATATATATATATATATACAGTTCTGATTTGTATTTAGAGGTGTCAGTTGGCGAATGAAATTATTTTTACATGTCCTGTTCTCTAAACCTTATGCTCTGTAAAAACTACAGTTTCTATTGCTACAAAACAACCTTCAAAGGAAATGCCTGGATTTTGTTAAAATGTGGAAATACACTTAGGCCTGTGCATTTTGTAGATGCGGGAGAGGGGTTTATGGGCCAGGAGCCAGCTTTGTCCAAGAAGCCAGACACATCCCTCACCTGCGGGAGGCAGAAGTTACCCAACTGGGCCTCGTGGGGCGCCATCGCCTCACTGCAGGAGGCCAGCTGAGTGCTGGACACTGGCAGAGGAAGGAAAGAGCTAGTGAAGCCCAAGAGGAGAGTCAAAAACGAAGGGCTTGAGAGACTGGGTGTGACTGACCCAAGGGAAGATAGCTGAGAAAGACATCCCATGACAGCTGTTCACACACAGAGAGCAGGCTGCGGCGTGGGCTTCCTTAATAGGGTTAGTGGGTAGAGCAAGAAGGCCAGTGTGGCAAAAACAAGGAACATCGTGGTGAGCACAGGTAGCCCATGCTATAGGGCTGTTGGCCAAGGAAGGGCTCTGGACATACCCCTTACGTCAGCGTGGAATCCCCTTTGCCTCTGAATCACCACATACACAGGGAGAAGCCTTAAAAATCTGTGCTTGGGAGTCTACAGATCACCAGTTCACATGCACATGCCGAATGGTAATAACATGTAGAGGCGAAACTAGGCTTTTTTCCTGTTTAAGAATATAAGATCAATGAATTCAGACATTCTCCCTAACTTCTAGTCTCCACACTCACAGTTAAGTCCTTATCTTTGTTCAAGTCAGGGACACATAAGGGTACAGTCCTTTGTGTCTGGGAGTTGGCCCCCTCCTGTCTTTTGACTAACCAACCTTGGTGTAAGTTGCAACCTGGCATTTCCGCTGTTACTGCTACCATAGACTTGCATGTCTTTGGACATTTCTAATCCTTTGGGAAAGAGGTTCTTCAGCCAGTATTACATCGCCAGGTCCCACAACAGTGCCTGGCACACGACCAGCCCCTGATGGGTGCTCCTCGATCATCACTGAACATGCAAATGGGGCAAAGCACAAAGCATGGCACCGTTCCTGTGGAGCGCCAGAGACCTGCACTCAACATCCATCTTGTTCACACAGCTCTTTTGTTTTCTAAAGCCATACTAACTGGCCCCATATGTTGCGAGCAGTGAGGCAGGAAATCAGGGTGTGGTCAGCTGGCCGGGCAAGTGGGTGTGACCTGTTAATCGCAGAGATCCAAGGCAGATGTTCTGAAACTGTGCACCTGGGGCAGAGAGTGCTATCTTCACTTCCATGAGAACTCATGCGGATTTTTGACTGGATTGCGTAGACCAGACATGAGTGTGAGGCCTGAGAGAACAAAAGATGACTGCTATTAGGCTCTACCACTGTGTTCTTTCTCTTCAGCGGCCTACTTCACGCAGAGCGTACTTTTCCCCTATCTTTAATTGGCCTGCATACACTCTGCAGAGCATATTTCCTTTCCTACTTTTCATAAATGTAAAACCTTGCTACCTTTTTGTGCTTATCTTGACCAATTCTTTGTTCAGATGACAAGAACCTAGAAAAAATCTCTAGAAGGATCCCACCGCACCCCATAATTCCAATAATAATAGTGTGGCTTTAGATTGGACTGCTGTGCAGACTTTCCCAAAAGAGAGAAGCCATAATAATTTAAAATAGGAAAGCACTGGGTACCCAGTGATAGAATACTTGCCTGGCATGCCTGAGGCCCTGGGTACTTTACCCGGGCAAAAAAATAAATACAAGAGCAAAAGTTCACCCAAAAATATCACTGGTCATAGATGTTCATTCTGGCTGTTACTTAAAAAAATACAATTGACTGGGCAGCTTATAAACAAAAGTTTATTTCTCATAATTCTGTAGGCTGGTAAGTCCCAAAGTTTTGGTGTCCAGAAAGGGCTTTCTTCTCAGTTCATAGATGTCTTCCTTTTCACTGTACCCTCACACTGTGGGAGGGCAGAGATCTCTCTGCCGCCTCCTGATCGCCCTAGGCCGCCTAGCCAGGGATTTGCTCTCAGGACCTAATGACCTTTAAATGCCCTCACACTGACAATTAGGTTTCTCTCTTTTTTTTTTTTTTTTTTTTTTGGTACCGAGGATCAAACTCACGACCTCACGCTTGCCAGGCAGGCACTTAAGCCACTGAGCTAAATCCCCGGCCCGACAATTAGGTTTCAACATCGAGATTTTGTAGAGACACAAAATGAGACCACAGTGCAGACCTTGAGTCATCAGAGAAAATGCAGCAAAGTTCCTAGACTGTTCTGAAACATAGGTAAGGGCGTGTTATGTTGGAGGGGAAAAGAGCAAGACATATAGAAAGGGTGACTGAAAATACAACGACTGTTTTAAAAACATAATAAAAGACTCAATGTTAAGAATAATTGTTTAAAGCAAGTAGAAATATTCTAAGGCCCTCCTTGGCCAGGTGACCTGACTTGCTTTGACCAGTGAAATATCAGTGGAAGGATGTCTGCCATTCCAAAGCAGAATGAATATAATGAATTTTTATTTAAATGTTTGCAGTATCTTTTTTACCACCCCATATTGATCAGCCCCATAGTGATCATTTGTGACAATTTCTGTAGAATAACAACATGGTGTACCTTCAATGGCCTTATTCAGTGGATCTGGCACTGTGTGACTTCTGACTCTTCCTGAAGTCAAGATGATCATGAAGGGTAAATGTTTTAAATCAGTTTAGGACAGGTAGGCAGCTATAACAATGCAGCTAAAGACCCTCATGAACTAAAGGGCCTACAGAACTGCTTCAGAAAGTGGCAAGAATAATGGAATAATTGAGGGGGAGGATTTGGGGGAAAATTAATGATAATGTGTCTTTTGCTGTAATAAACTTTAAACAATCATATTCTAAATTTTAAAATTTTAAACAGTCATATTTTTGCATTGCACTGTGTAGATTCAGTTTTTGAAAGCTCTAGCCAAACAACATCTGGCTGCTATAATAAGCTCTTCCCTAATATCGGATCAAGTGTCCTCCTGCCCCACTGACCCTCCGCACCTCAGATGCTGTGTGGTGCTGGTTGCACTGAATTTAGCTCAAGTAGCAGAGTTTATGCCACTAAACATAACAAACACTAGCAACTGGCTTGAACTCACAAATGGGGTTTAAGTATTGAATCTAAGCATTAATTAAAACCTTATAAACACTCTGAGAGGCAGAAGCAAGGGGATCCCAAGTTCCAGCCCAGCCTGGACAACTTAGCAACTTAGTGACCTTGTCTCAAAATTAAAAAAAAGAACAAAAAACCACTTTTTTAAAGGGCTGAGGATATAGTTCATTATGAAGATCCTGGGTTCAATCCTAGTACTGCAAAAAAAAAAAAAAGAAAGAAAGAAAAGAGCCCAATTATAGTCAGGACTACAATGTACATTCTCCACAGAGGCCAATATCACCCAAAGGGGTGAATATTAGTTCTTAGAAGGACAAAAATATGTTACTACTCTTACATATAAAGCCCAGATATGCACACACCACAGAGCAGTATACTTGTGGTATTATGATTTTATTGGGGCTAAGAATAAAATGATAGGTTAAATGATAAGGAATAAAATCTGAGAAGGCCTAGGCTAGCATGCTAAGGCGGAGATGCAGTTCCTGCCCTCCCAGAGCCTACATTCTGAAGGTGGAACTGCCCTGGGAAGTCCTACATGATCTGGCTTTCCAAACCTCATGGCTTGTGGCCACTCCGCACATTTTATTTCCACCCCCCAGTCTCGCCCCCATAGGAATCTCTTCCAGTTACTCACCGCCTCTTCCTGTGAGGGGATCAACTTCTTGTTCCTGAAGGCCCTCCATGGCCACACAACTCGACTTGCTTTGATCAGTGAAATATTAGCAGAAAAAACCTGTGCCATTCCCAGAAGGTTTATCATCTGTGACTTTACCACCAAAGTTGTTCTTCCTCCTCTACAAGTCCAGCATGTCCTGGACGGGGGCTGCTTCCTTGGCCAAGGTCTTGGGGTGAATGAAAAGTAAATGTGCAAGTCTTTGGGCTCCCGAGATTTGGGAGATAGTTTGTTACTGTGGTATAACTTAGCAGTAGCAGATTAATGCACCCCTCCACTGTACCCTGCTTTCCCTTCAACCCCAGACTCCTCTTCACCCACCGCCATGACCACAGCAGCTTTGATGCTACTTTGTCTGAAATCAGAGACCCTTCTCTCCTTCTCTGGAGGCCCACAAAGGCTAGGCAGGCAACAATACTATGAAGAATAAGGTTCCCTCAAAGTTGTCCACATGCTCATGTCCTAATCCCTGGAACCCTTGAGTATGTCACCTTACATGAATGTCACCTTACAAGGCAAAAGGGATGTTGACGATATCGTTAAGGACCACAAATTAAGGACGTACTGCGAATTGTGTTGTTGTAACAACACAGGGTTCTTGAAGGTGGAAGAGGGAAGCAAAAGAGTCAGAGAAAATGCAATAATGGAAGCAGAGAGCAGACGACCTTGAATGTGGAAGATGGGGCCTAAACTGAAAGAAGCAGGCAGACAGCTCTAGAAGCTGGGGATAGCGAGGAAGCAGGTTCTCCCCAGGGCCACCAGAAGAAATGTAGCCTTGACCAAACCTTTGCTTCCACCAGTGATCCCCACCTCAGGCCTCCAACCTCCAGAATGGTAGAAGAAGACATCTGCATTGCTCCTTGTCACCAAGTTTGCGGTCATTTCTTACAGCGGAGCAGAATACTCTGAGTCTCTCCCTGGTCTAGCTCTGTACTCGCAGGATTGCCCTTCACCGCCAGCACTGCCCTGGACAAGCTGGTTACACCCACCTTGTACTGGGCCTAGAGTAGGGCCAGACACTTAGCAAAACCTCAAGACAGACTTGCAGAATGAACCAACTAGTTTAAAAACCAGGACTAGTGAGAAGCTGTGATGTGTGACAAAAAGAAAGGTAACAAGTTTAAGCGGGATACTACTGCTCGCCAGCTGGCCAAGACACATCTCCAACCCCTGTCCACTTTCCTGAAAATGGGAAAAATGCCACCATTGTAAGAAGATTATTTTCTAAGTTGTAAAATGTATTTGTGCATTGGGGGGGGTGGTATGTTCATTTCAGATTTGGTAGGGGGGATATGAGGAGAGTGAAAAACAGCCCTTTTGACAACCAGTCAGCCATGTTCCCTGAAGAACATAAACAGTCCTCAGAAGGAGATATTGATAAGGCCACCCTCGTGAGCACAACAAATACTAACTACTGCCTGAACAATGCTCCTCTCTCAGCGACTGCTGCTGCTTTGCTGGTAACAGTGCGGTCTCATTCACTCTCCTTTTAAATAAAAAGTTTCGTCATCAAGTTGCCCAGCATCCACCCAGATCCGGATCCCTGCTTCTTTAATTTCCTTTACAGTCACCCACCACAAGCCCAACTCTACCAGAAGCCCCTGTGGTCCCTCACTCTGGAGCTTGTGTTCTAGTTACTGTTTTGACCACAGGCATGGTCTTTGGCTAGTTGGCTTGGGTAGAAGCAACCCCCGTTCACCTTTATAATTTTATAGACAAGCGAATGGGCTCAGAGACCCTCCAAGGTCCTCCCATTACTCATGAGTGGGATCACACATATCTTTCGTTTGTTTCCATACAGCCAAGGGTTTGGACTGTTTGGTTACAAAACAAGGCAGTGTCTCAAATCTGTCTGGCATGTAGTATTCTATTGCACATCTTGGCTAGAACATTCCAGTAGCTTTTAGTCTTTGGAGAAAATCTGCTATTTGTTCAAATAATGCTCAGTCCTGGGGCTGAGCCAGATGCGTTCTAATGAGAGGTAATTGTTCTCCATCAGCGTGAGAGGAAGCAGGTGTGTGTTCCCTGCTTACATCTGATTGATGTCTTTGGGCTCTAAGAACAGACACTCCGCCAGCCACCCAAGCAGGAAATTGCCTTTCTGCAGAAGGTAAACAAGGATGTTTATTTTTAGTCATAAAATTGGATCTAAAAGCATTTCAAATCACTTGCGTTTTTTTTCTGATTATTAGAGCAAAATTCCTTAATTGTGGAAAACAGAAAAGTTTAAGGAAGAAAATGTCCCTTATACACAGATCCACACTTTTATGCTAATCAGTTATCAGCTTGGCCTACTTCGTTCCTTCCCAGTGGTTCATGTAGACCTGTGCCCTGAAGCGGAGGGGGCGCAGCCGTAGTTAAAGTCACACTGTAGGTATCATGTTCCTCATTTCCTTTCCTTTCGTGTGTGTCCGTGCGTGTAGTCAAGCACACGCTTGTCGTGCTGGGGCTCTAACCCAGGGCCTCACACACTCTACCACGGAGCTGTACCCCTAGTCCACAGTTTTTTTCATTTTTAATTGTTTCTTTTAAAGAGAAAAAAACAATAAAAACTATGATACAGAATTTCATAACAATATAATGGGAAATTAACAATGGCTACTACATGGCATAATATTATCTTCAAAGCAATTGCTCAGATTACAAAATACAGGCATGCCAAACTGATCAAACAACATAAGCACAAACCATTGGCTTCAATGAACGAAAAGAAATTAGCAGTATAACTATCTTAGCTAGCTTGGGTGTATATATACTTTTTTCTTTTCCTTTCCTTTTTTTCTCCTTTCCCCCATTTCATTTTTAATTTTTAAAAAAATTACAAAATACACAAATACATGTTCATTTTAAAAATTCCAAACAATATTGTACATAGAGCAAAAATTCCTAGTGCCCCTTCTCCTCACTTTCCAGTAATATCTACTATTGAATAAGGAATAAATGAGACAAATGCACATAGTACCTTAGTGTCCACTGTGGGGTAAGGGTAGCCACAGTGGCTTCTGAGCAGATTCTTCTTGTCTCTTTGCAATGAGTAGGTCCTAGGCCACCCTCCAATCACTTCCTGCCTCCTACTGCCATGCCTTGGTCTGAAATTAAGGAGGTGGCACTTGCTTGTAGCCCGCGGGATACAGCAAAGGCGAGGGCCCTGCTGGGGTTTGGTTCCGTGACATGGCAAAGGCGAGGCGATGTCAGTCTCGCGATTAAAGTGCACGATGTAAGATTCCGTCTTGACCAACAGGATTCCCCTGGTTGGCTTGAAGCAAGCACCGCGTGGAGGGAGCTGATGGGGCAAGCACCTGGGCCCTTATAACAAGCTTTAGGTGACAGCCAGCAAAAAGCCAAGGTTCTCAGCAATGCAACTGTAAGGAGTTGAGTTCTGCCAAGAGCTGGGATGAACCGGAAGCAGAATCCTCCCAGTCAGTCCTCGGATGAAATCGTAGGCCTGACCGCCATCTCACCTGCAGCCTCGTGAGAACCTGCACACAGGACCTGGCCAAATGGCCCAGAGTCCTGACCTGCGGCTGTGAACCAGAGAGCAGACTCCTGCCCTGCACACACTGCGAGCTGATGAGGTGAGGGGTCCTAAGGTGAGCTGCTGAGCCTAGGGCTCATCTGTTAGGCAGTGACTGGAAACTAATACACCTTTTCTACGCATTTCCCTGCTCCTTGTGTGCAAACGACAGGCACTCAGCTCACACTGATACAAGTAAAAAGGAAACCGATATTGCACTTAGCTTCAGGGGTGTTCAAAATCGGTCGCTCAAACACTGTATCCTGGTACTTCAACTTTCTCCTACCTTCTCTGGGTTCTTTCTTCCGTTTCAGCCTGACACAGGTCCAAATGTACATCCAGCTTTATATCCTGTGCTGACACCGCAGTACCTAGCAACCGTAGTGAACACCTCCACACAACGCTTCACAGAGCTTACGAAAGCTGGCACGAAAACATTCACACAGAAAAGCTGGAAAGCTAATACAGTGAATACCCACAGGCCTTTCACTTAGGTTCCTGCATTTTGCCCCATTTCCTTCTCTCTGCCTCCGCTTCCCTCTCTCCCTCTCCTCCATTTCTGAACAATTTAAATCGCAGACCTTGAAGTACTCCTCTGAGGATATGCGAGCTTGTACAAGAAAAAATCGTCTCCTGTATAACAACACCTTTACACACCCAGGAAATTTAACATTTCACAGTGAAGCAACCTTACATACGGTGCATATTCAAAGTTTTCTAGCACTCCTACGAGTATTCTTTTAAACTGTGGCATACTTTTTTTCAATCTAGGGTCCAAATTGAGATTCTATCAAATTATCATACCTCCTTCATCTCTAATCTAGAGCAGTCTTCCACCCTGCTTTTTGGTCTTTTCTATATTGACCTTTTGAAGAGCGTGAGCCAGTTATTTTGTGAAAGGGTGCATGGTGTGGATTTGTGTCCTCATGATTAGGTTCAGATGCAACATTTTTGGGACAGATACTCTATTAGTGATGCTGGGTCACTGCATCAATCCAAGAAAGACATGATGTCAGTAATCACTTGGTTAAAGGGATTTCTGCCAGATCTCCCCACTGTAAAGGTGTGTTGTCCCCTTTTACTGCTAATAAATGTTTTTTATAGGTAGAGAACAAACTCACAATGGCCCTAGACTGCATCGCTGATCCTTACCTGAATTCTTATATTGATAGCTGCAAAATGGTGATTTTCCTAGTTTCTCATCATTCTTTCTATTGTTTTGTTTTGTTTTGTTTTGTTGAGACAGGGTTTCTCTATTCAGTTCAGGCTGGCCTTGAACTTGCTGTGTCCCAGGCTGGTCTCACACTGGGCAATTCTCCTGCCTCAGGCTGCAGAGTGCTGGGATTACGGGTGTGTACTACCAGGCCCAGCTCCTTTCTATTGTTAACTGGCCTTTTTATTTCCCTCTATTCTACTTTCTAAAAATATGATCACTGTGTACAGATCCTTTTTTAAAAATTCAATTTGTTAAAATCCATTATCCTCTGTGTTCTTTGTTGATAGTTAAATCGTCCCATACTTGGCCATTGGTTTAGAGGACTTCTCTGATTCCTGGCACACAAAGATGTTACAGGCTGATTCAGTGCATTCTCGTTCTGCACTTAGAACCAGCCATCTCTGCAAAAAGTCTCCAGTTCCTCTTAGTGGAGAATATTTGGAATCCAAGAGATCGACACCGAGGTCCTTCATACTATTTTTAAAGTCGCTAACTACCATTTAAAATTGCTTTATAATACTCCCACTAGGTAGGTGGGCTACAACTTCACTGCTCCATTAGTACCAGGAATTTTGGAGAGAAATTATCTTTGTTATTCAAAATAACACTGCGATGAAGAGCTATGTGCATCAATCTTCCCTTTGCTGTGAGTTTGAGGGTGAGTGCCTTAAGCTTCGTCCCAGAGTGGGGTCATTGGGTTAAAGAGTAGGCACTTTGCAGACTCCCTCACCAATCATCCACTTGCCCTCCAGAAAGACTACAAATTGCTCACCCACCCGCCGTAAGCGAGGTTCTTACTGAGCTCTCAGGGGCACCAAGTGTCAGAACCGTAGAAGGTGCAGTTTTGCAGGCCCGGAGGACAGCGTGGCACTGCATGGCTTTACTGTGCATTTCAGCAGTCACTGGCCAGCTCGAATACAGAAAGGTAGAACATTATTCCTGTTTATTATTTGAATATGCTTTATAAAACCAGGTTATTCTGATGGAAGATGCAGCAAAACAGGAGTGAGGTGGATCCTGCCAGTGCTCTCATCCTGTGTGGACAGCATGGGCAGCGTGATGCAAGAGAGGACAGCGAGGTCGCTCCTAGGTACGGCCCCTCCTAAGGCTGGAGACACCACAGCAAGTGAGCATCCAAGGCCTACAAGCCTCCTGTCCATGCGCTGCAGCCTCTCCGTCCTCTCCAGACCCAGCGGGTCCCCCTGGCTCACAACCATCGGGAAAGATGGCGCTTCCGCTCCCACTTCCTGTTAGAAAGATGGCACTTCCGCTCCCATTTCCTGTTAGAAAGACGGCACTTCCACTCCCACTTCCTGTTAGATAGTCACATAAGCCAGGGGTGGCAGCCCCCCTGCCACCCCACTGTAAGCCACACCCTGAGGGTTAGGGTGGCTCTCAAAAGCAACAGCATTTGACCTGGAAATGGACAGAGATTTCAAACAGATTGAATGAAATGCAGGTAAGTGTACTATGAAGAACAAATGACACCCAGATTCTCACCCCTACCCAGAGCTTCGCACCTGTTAAACACCCTCCTCTCTCTGCTTTGTCCCCTGTCCTAGCTCAGTCACACCCTCACCACTCTGTACCCTTTCCTGGCTACCCAAATGCCCCTTCTGTACATAACACCTCCACCCTTGCCAAGCAGGCTCAAAGGCCGGCCTCCCCACTTCCCTTCACTCGTGGGTGCATCGTCCCGAGCACCTGGAAACACACTCGCTCCCAGAACACTCTGTCCGGTCCCCAGGAACTGAGAGGTAAGGGCGGAGGTGGGCGCTCAACAGATCTGATAAAGGTACAGTCCTAACTGTTGCGCATCGTGCTGGCTTCCAGGAAGGGACAGTAAAGGCTGTAATGAGAAGACACAGTGGGTTCCACTAATGAGGCAGACAGTCCCTGTCCCTCCCCTTATCACCACACTGGTGGCATCTGTGTCCTGACCAACTTGGCTCTTTGAGGGCAGGAACTGTTCCATATGATTTTTTTTTTGACACAGGATCTCTGTCTGTGCTTCAGGCTGGTTTTAAACTTACAATGTAGCCCAGGCTGACCTTGAACTCACAGAAATCCTCCTGCCTCAGCCTACCGAGTGCTGGGATCACAGGTGAGCACCACCACACCTGGTTCCATAATGATTTTTGCCTGACACCTGCTGGTGCCTGACAAATGGCTGTTCTTTCACCTCTGAACGTCAACAACAGGACGTGTGGTTGGGGAGCCTGTGAGGATGGAGCTCCCTGACAGCTTCCAGAGGCAGTGACACTGCCCAGCCCACCAGCTGGGCACCAGAGAGAAACCCTCAGTGCTGGGAGGAGGCAAGGAGCACCTTCCTGAATTCTGGGGCATAAAGACAAATTCTGGGAAAATTCACCTTTTGTCCCTTTGATGCAGGACCCGAGAGCTCAGAGGTCCTATGGGCTGACATGTGGTGATCTCCAAGGCTGCAGATTTGCTCTCCTCACCACAGGAAGTTAGACTTGAGGCCACATTGGTAAAAACGGCCACTTCCAGGACCTGGCCACTGTCCCTTAGTATTCAGCAAAAGTTTGGTGAGCGCCTGAGATGGGTGTGGTTTGAGAGCACCAGGGGCCTCTAGGCGCCCTCTGCCCCAAACTCCCACACCATACAGGCCATGAAATGGGGTTCAACTCTGTATTTCCTGCTGGCTGGAGAGCTGAGGACCCAGGGCAGAGGATGGGCTCCTGGCCAGGGTCCTCGGCCCAGACCCCTTCCCACCCTCTGGCACCACCGGCTGGGCGCAGGCAGGTCTGCTTCTGCCTCCGGGCCATGGGCCCGACTGGACACCAACAAGGAGTCTGTGTACACTCATCCCTGGCACCCTGGGAGTGGAAGACTCACTGGAATCATGGGACTCTGCAGCTAAAGCCGGATGTGACCTGTCCTCTGTACTACGGGATGTCGTTGAGTTTGAGAAGGATGGGCAGCTGGCTCAAAGCCACATGGGTGATCACTGCCAAATACAAAAGCAGCTCCCCTGGTCCTTCTCCTGGCATCTGACTCCCAAGCCCTTGACATTCATGCCTAGAGAAACTCGAAGCAGCAGATGAAAGCATTCTGTAGTTGCTGTGTTTTGTTTTCTTTTTTAAAAACACACCCCGAGCTGGAGTCGAGGGGATCAGAGTCCCTGAAGGAAATGGGCGCATCCACTCCAGCCCTGCAGGGTCACTGAGCTCAGCAGCCCTGGAGCCAGTGCTGGGGTCTCATCCCCGCTTCCCCCAGCACAGCATGCGCCCACACCCAGGGCTCCAAGGGCCCCTGGCCCTGCCACTGTCCTTCCCAGAGCCTCCCGGGGCTCCCTGGCTTCATGCTCATGCCCAAGACTTTCTGTGCCCTGGGCTGTGCCTCCACCCCCACCCTTGCCTCAGACACTCTGACTGCTCTTTGTCCTGCAGACCACAGGTGTCCCCTGCGAGGTGGGGATGGGCACTAGAGAGGCCCCTCTTGGACTTTTACATGCAGGGCTCTAGCTCTGTCCTTGCCAGCTCTGGGGCCTGGACGGGACATCACCTCTGCAAAGGCTGCAGAGCTGTAGGGCGCGGTTCCAGGTCCTACAGACCAGGGCATCTCCCCTCAAGCACCGCCACCATGAGGCTTAGGAACACAGCAGTTGAGGTGCTCTGGTTCACTGAGCATCCTCAGCCTCCCGGAGCTCCGTTTCCTCCTGCTAAACGTGGCTAATAATGCCTGGGTCTGGGGGCTGTGAGGGTGTAAATAAGATAATATGTGCAGGGCAAGGCCTGGTGTAATAACTGTAACAGAAATGAATAATAATTACTGGTATTGTGCTTTAGTAATACATAGTACACTAATGTAAGACACAGTAGGTTTTGCCAAGCAATGTGACTTGTAGTTTGTCCTCACTGTAGCCTGGGAGGAAAGAACCCCTATCTCCCAGGGAACAGATGGTAGGTAGTAGGCTGACACTCAAGCCAGATGCCTAGTACCCCTGTATCTGTGTACTTACCCCTTGCCATGGGACCCTGTGCAGAGTGGCCAAGCCCACCTAGCCCTGTGTGGGCCCTCACCTTCCCCCCTCTGACCCCACATGCTACGTATAATGCAGGGACACGCATTCCTCCAACCGGCACCTGTGTACTGCGCTCCTCTTCTTTCCCAAGACCCGTTCTTGGTGCTAAGGCTATGTCTTGGTCAGCTCTGGCTTAGGCTGCAAAATGCCACCAATAGAGTGGCTTACACAGCAAACTTTCATTCTCTCAGTTCTGGAGGCTGGAGGTCCTGGCTGGCAGGCAGCTGTTTTGGGGGGGTTTTCTTGCTTTCCCTTTGTTTTTTGTGACAGGCTCCAATGGTGAGGGAAAAGAGAATACTTGTGTTTTTCTTTTCTTTTTTTTCCTTTCTCTTTCTCTCTCTCTCTGTCTCTCGCTCTTTCTGGTGTGTGCGTGTGGGTCACTGAGACAGGATCTCTTTAGGTTACTTGTGCTGGTTTTCAACTCACAATCCTCCAACCTGTTTCTCAAGTACCTGAAATTACAGGTGGGGACCACCACACCCAGCTCGTCCCCTTCTTATAAGGATACCAGTCCTCCCATGTGGGCCTTTATCCTCATGGTCTCATCCAAACCCTATCACTTCCCAAAGGTCCCCACATCCAAACACCGTTACTCTGAGGACTAGGGCTTCAACTTATGGATGTAAGGAGGCCATAAACATTCAGTCCTTAGTAGGATACAAATGTGAAAAGACGTTAAGGAAACTTTAAAATCTATTAAAGAAATGGTCAAAAATAAATTGGAAAAGAATTCAGTGGAACTTCTAGAAATGAAAAATAATATAGTAAAGGAAATAAGATAGAAAAAGAAATAGGTGCTCAAGAGAAAAAAGGATCCCCAAAGGTGCATCACTATTAACACATTAAAAAACAAGACAATTCATTTAAAGTGCAGACAAATTAAACTATTTTTCAAGACATACTAGGTTAAAGGCTGCTATTACTTAGCTTGTGTAATAACATTGATCAGTGATCTTTGGCTCACTTCATCCCATGTTCTAATCAACCATCACTGATAGAAAATACTGGAAAGCAGGGTTAAGGGTAGGTCACCAGTGTGGGAGTGCATGATGCCACCATTACAATTATTAGGGCAATTATTAGGATATAGTTTCCCAATAATGAGTCAGCTACTTAGAACTGAGCATCCATAGACAGACTTTGATTGTATGCAATCTAGAGGTAGCTTTAATTCTGCCATAATTCAAAATAGTACGTGTGTGTCAACAAAAATTTAAGACCCCTACAACAGTGAGATACAAGAACATCAGTGACTTCCACTGGAATAAATTCATAGCTATAAAACTGTGGTTTGTTGTCTACATTCATAAAATGCCAGTTTCTAGAAAGAAAGTGATGATGTAACAATGTAATGTTTTCCCAATTTAAGTTAATGAACTCCCTAAATCCTCTCCATAAACTTTCCCAAGATCCAACAGTGGACCCAAGGTTGAGGACCCCTGCAAAGATGAAAGGTGTCTGGGCCTGCTCGGAAGAGAGTTATCTGGCAGGCCACCTGCTGGCCACCCAAGGAACTCATTCTGCTAAGTCACTGAGATGTGGCAGTTGTTACAGCACCTGACATTTACTTATTCTAACTAACACAGAAATCAAGACTTACATTCAAGAAGTCCAACCAATCCTTAACAGACCAAAAGAAAAAAAAACAATAAATTCACACATAGATAAATCATAGTAAAACTGCATAAACATGCAGACAATGGGAACATTTTTAGGACAGCCAAAGAGGAAAGAGAGATTTCTTTCCAAGGAGTAACAGCATAACTGACCCGTGATTTCTCATAAGCAGTGAGGGAAGCCAGAGGGCAGGGTTAGATCATCGTCCATGTTTGGAGAAAACATACGTGACATCCTCAAATTCTACATTAATAATAATAATAAATATCTGTTAAGCATAGGATGAAGTAAAGACATTTTCAGATAAAGCAAAATTAGACTGTTTGAATTGCACTGTGACAGATTCCAAGAGAAAATGAAGAAAACTGAGCTATCAGGTCGGCCCTGATTGCTCCCTCTGGGAGGTCCCCTTTGGCCCAAACCTAAGCAGTAGGACTGTAACCCATACTATGCCTAACTCTGCTCTTAACTGAGAATGAATTGCACAATGGATGAGTAAGTTAACTACCTCTGTGTAACAAAATAATCCTAAAATGTTTAGTGATTTAAAACTATGTAATTAACTGGCCATGGTGGCACACACCTATAATCCCAGGGCTTGAGGCAGGCGGATCCCTATGAGTTTGAAGCCCGTCTGGGCTATGTAGTGAGTTCAAGGCCAGCCTGAGCTACACACCAAGACCCTGTCTCAAAGAAGAAGAAGAAAAAGAAGAAGGAGGAGAAGGAGAAGGAGAAGGAAAAGGAGAAGGAGAAGGAGAAGGAGGAGAAGGAGAAAACGATCAGCATAATTGCTCCTGAGTAGGTGGGAGGGAGATCTGTTGAGCAGGCTCAGCTGGTACTAGCTGGGCTGGTTTTTGGTTTGTGATTAGCAGGTCTTCTGGCCCCTGGCTGCCCTCAGTGACCTTGTCCTGTGACCGAGGTGGCTGACTGTCATCCCAGTGAATAGGGATGACAGGGCTGCGTCTCTTACCACCCAACAGCCTAGCTTGAGCGTATTCACATGGTGGTGGCAGAGGCCCAAGGGTGCAAGCAGACCGCACAGGCCTGGTCCACCCTCACTCCTGTCTCATGCTGATGGCCGATGCGTAGTGTAAAACGCACTGCGCTCCAAGAACTCAGCAAACAGACTCCACCCCTTAATGGCAGAAGCCAAAAAATCACACTGGCAAAGCAAGGGACGGGAACTGTGTCACTGGGGCCAACGTTTCCAAATGGTCTATCAAAGTGGTTTTGGAAACAAAAGTGCTGCGAGGCAGTGAGGCTCTCGACAAAGATGTCTTGGGAATATGATGATAATTCTTCACTTCCAAGCCCTATGCAAAGGACCTTTCTACACACTTGTATCATTCGACCCTTTCACTACCACGCAGTTCAGCACCAGTGACAGTGAGACCAAGGGTCCTGGCTAACGTCACAGAGCCAGGCAGTCGAGGTCAGGACCAGCTTTTACGGCGACTGAATGACATGGGGCGTGTGAGACCTGGGGGTGCGGCTGTGTTTACGGCACCATTGCATAGGCTTCAGATACCTCATCCTTCTGTTTCCCCGACACACGAATGTGAGCCTAAGATAAAAGAATGCTTGTGGATGCTCTGGAGAAATAAGAACACTACACAAATTTGAGGCTGGAGTGACAAATATCATTAAGACTCTCCCTCCAGCAGCAAATAGTGGAACAGTAGGGGCCTGTGGCTCACACAGATCTGGCTCTGCCAACTATTGGGCAAGTTATTGGGTCTTCGTGAGCCTTTGTTTTCTCACCTGCAAAATGGGGTCGCATCTCTCATCATGATTGCAAGGATTGGGGAGTATGAGGTATTTGACAGTGCCTGGCTCTGCCCGCACACAGCAGGTGCTGGGTAAACACAGCCCCCTTCCCTGTAGTCAGCTTTTGTTCACTGGGAAAATTCCTGGGGCTTGGAAGGGGGGCTTGCAGTAGCTCTGCCAGGCTCCCCCATGAGAGGGCATCTCTGCAGCTCCGGATCCTCGGTCCTCTTGTGTGGATTGCTCTTTCCTGCCAAAGCATAATTAAATCCTGGAGCAGCGAGCACAGATAATTAATGGTGAGGCTCGTGAGGCATGACTTTGGTTAATGTCTAGGACTTTGGAGTGAGCCTAGTCACAGGCAATTAGTCTCTATCGTGTAATTAGGCTGCTCAGTTGGCAGGAAGGGAGTGAGCAGCTTGCCTGTCTGGGGCAGCAGATGGAGGGAGGGCTGGGCCCTGCCTGGGCATTGCAGGCCAGATACAGGCCCGACCCGGGCAGGAGACGGGGGAGGAGGAGGTGGCCCTGTTTCCCCTGCGCAGGAGGCCACACAGACGGCTGGACCCCCACGGGCCGGTGCCCACGCCCACAGTCCTTTCACAGTGCTAGAAGCCAGGGCAGGAAGCCCTACATGGAGTCTGAGTATAATAAAATAGAAACATTAATTAGCTAAACTTTTGTGCTGCATTTACTTACGTTCTGTATGGGTAATATATTCTCATGTTTCTAACGTCAAAATATACAAAAAGACAAAGTCTCCCTTCTCCCACCTCTGACACGCTATGCTTATGTGGCAAATCCAAATATGTTCTTCCCCTACTTTTTACTTTTTAGAAACATAAAGGGACTTAAAATTATAAATATATATGTGTGCATATGTATGCCAATTTCCCAAAACAAATGTATTTATTATGTATCACACACTTATACCAATAAAGTTTTTTTAAAAAGCAATAAAACCACCAGTGACCATAACAAAGGGGGTCAGAGCACACACCAGCAGGGACGAATGTGTCTCCAGCCTAGGCACAGCGGTGACTTCACAGATCCCCAGCTGCCCTCAAGCTTCCTGAGGGCGAATCCAGCCAATATGGACAGCTTTAATGTGTCGCACACTTCAATTAAATGCTATGGATAAATAAACAGATAAACAAATGTTTCACAAACGCAGTGTCTTCCCTTTTGGAATGTGACAGCGCTCCAGGCGGTGCTTTGGCGGTGAATGGGTGCCTCACGTCTGCCCAGACCCACCAAGGTTGTGCAGCAGGGTGAACCCCAACGTAAACTGTGGACTGTGGGGTGACGGTAACGCGTCATCACAGGGCTACCGATGGTAAGAATTGTGACCCTCCATGGAGAGAGGCTGATAGAGGGAGAGACTGCACATGCGTAGGATGGAGGGCACTAGGAAATCCCTGCCCCTTCCTCTCAATTTATTTTGTTTTTATGTAAAAAAAGCTTTCTCATTTTTTTACAACCACTGGGAATTCTATGGGACAGATGTGTCTCAATTTACTTATTTGCTTATTTATTTAGTAATGGGGGCTAATGCCAAAGCCTTGCTCAAAATGCTAGGCAAGTGCTCACTGCCAAGCCATAGTCTTTTTTAAAAAAACCTTTGAGACAGATCTTGCTAATTTCCCAGGCTGTCCTCAAACTCAAAATCTCCCTGCCTCAGCCTTCTGAGGTCCTGGGCTGACAGGGTGAGGCCCAGCTTTATCCCAATTTCTTTAGCCAACACCTACTTGCTAGTGGGATTTTATGTTGTTTCTTGTCTTCAGTTTCTACTATGAAAAAAAATGCCCGAAGGACTTACACAGAATGACCAACACAAACCCAGGTCCTTCTTCAGGGTGCGTGTGAATCTGTCTTTAAGGGAGCAGGACTAATCCTGTCACCATGAGGCCAGGTCATAGTTCAGAGGGCTGAGGTTACCAGAATGGGCCAATGTCCTGGGCTCTGCTTGCAGGAAGGAGAAAGTCCGGGGTACACAAGTCCTTCAAACAGCCAACAGCAGCAGTTATGTAGGTCACTCTGTTCCCATGCTGTGGGTGCTAAGCTGGAGTCAGGGCCATCATCTTGGCCACTTCCCATTGCAAAATACCAACATGCACAATTTAGAGAGGGGAGGTTTCTTTGGTTCATGGCTTCAGTCCATGGCAGCATGGCAGGGGGACATAAGAGAGGAAAAGGAGTTCTGCCTTGGCAGCCAGAAAACAGAGAGTGAAGGGAGGAGGGGGTGAGGAGATCCCTGTCCAGGCCGTGCCCCCTGGACCCACCTCCAGCCAGGCCCCTGCTCCACTGGTGAGCGTAGCGCCCCCTCGCCTCGGCACCCAACCCCCTCCTGGCACAGGTTGGGAGACATTTTGGAGCAAAACCAGAAGAGCCACGGCTGGCTGCTGGGAGAGATGCCCACAAAGAAGTGGGGAAAGGGTCCCGAGGCCCGGCAGTTGGCACGACAAAGATCCCAGGACCTGAGTGTGCTGGACAAAGGAGAAGACACTAGAAAAGAAGGGACTCTTGCTAAAAGCTGCTTGAGACACAGCAATCTCATGAAGCATGGGCTCAAACGACAAGCATAACAGCTTGGAAACACTGGCCAGATGCTGCTTTCTGGGTCTCAAAAAAATAAGTCTAAGGAAAAAACCCCATGAAAATAATAAGTGTCCGGGTGGCTGTGAAGACCCTGGAACCTTGTGCATTGTGAGGGAGATTGTAAAATGGTGCAGCTGTTCTGGCAAAGAGCGTGAAGCTACTTCTTAAAACGTGGAAACAGAACTATGGGGGGACGGGCTGCAGCGGCTTGAGTGTGTGCCCCTCTAACTCACGTGTTGAAGCCTCCCTTGGCTTGGGTGGTGTTCAGAGAGCATTCCTGGGGGACATGGCAGAGTCATGAGGGCTCCAACCTCAAGATGGCTTCGGTGGCCCCAGGAAAGAGGCAACTCCATTGTCTACTGACAGGTAAATGGACAAACAAAACGTCGTGTTTACCTCCAACGGAATCATCACAATTTACTGGGGCTTCCAGAGCGAGTTACCTTAGACAGGGTGCCTGTAAACCACAGAAATATATTTCTTACAGTCCTGCAGGCTGGGACATCTAAGGCTGAGGTGCCAGCAGGGCCAGTGTCTGCAGATGGCTCATTTCCTGCGGTATCCTTCCTGACTGAAGGAGTGAGAGTCTCCTTTGGGCCTCTCTTCAAAGGCACTAATGCCATGCATCAGGCCTTCACCCTCATGACCTAATCACTACCTCCTAGTACTATCACATTGATTGTTAGGTTCTCCTAGCGCTCTGAGAAGCTGAAACAGGAGAATCACAAGTCTGAGCCCACCCTGGGCAATTTAGCAACTTAGCAAGATCCTGATTTAAAATAAAGAAGGATGAAGATGTCACTCAGTATAACGGCCCTGGGTTTGATCCCCCAGTCACCTTCCAGAAGGAATCCCAAGGGAGCACAAACATGCAGACATAGCAAGAATATCATTTAGCCTTGAGAGGAAGGAAACGCGGTCACGTGCTGAAAGTGAACTTAGAGGACATTGTGCTCTGGGAAATAATCTTATTACAAAGGGTACTGCATTGTTCCACTTATTTGCAGCCCTTAGAGCAGTCAGAGTCATAGGGACAGAAAGCAGAATGGGGTTTCTGGGCGGGGGCAGTATTGGACAAGGCGCTGCTAATGTTTGAGGGTACAGCAGTCCAGTTTTACGAGGTGAAAATGTTCCAGAGATCCAACTCCTGGCAAAGAAAATATATGTGACACTACTGACTTGTACTTTTAAAAATGATAGAGATGGTAAATTTTATGTTACATTTTTTGCCACAATTTTAAAATGCGTTACAAAATAAAGAAAACTCACATATACCTTTAAAAAGTGTACCTTTGAAGGCTGCGTCCTGTAAGATTCTGACTCTCACAGTCTGGGATCAGGGAGCCGTGGAGACTACAAACAGGTCAGCGGGGAAGGAAGAGCGCACAGGGGGAGCGCAGGGCATCTTTAGGACGGTGGAAGCATCTGTCCGTCACGTGCTGGGCACACGTCCTTAGGTCTTTATCTAAATCCACCACGTGTGCAACACAGCGAGCCCCACGGGAAGTGATTCTGTAATGTGGGCACAGAGTTTCAGTTTAGGAAGTAGATGATGGTGACCATGGTGAACGACGAGAATGCACTCAGTACCACTGAACTGTATACTTCCAAGTACCAGTTGTGGTGGCACAAGCCTGTAGTCCCAGCCCTAGGGAGGCTGAGGCAGGAGGACTGCTGTGAGTTTGAGGCTAGCCTGAGCTACACAGTTGAGTTCAAGGTCAGTTTGAACTACATAGACCCTGTCTCAAAAAAAAAAAAAAAGGAAACAAAATCAAAATGGCAAAATTCATGTTACATATATTTTACCGCAAAAGTCAGAACTCCAAAGTAAACTTCAAGACATGATCACATGACAACATTGGCTCATCAAGTGTTTGAAATGGGCACCACCAGTGTAAGATATCAACGAGAAATTGTGGGATCACGGGAGGGAATTGTTCTGGGTCCCTGGGAACTCTCTGTACTTTCTGCTCAATTTTTGTGTAAACCTAAAATCGTGCTCAAAAAATACAGTTTATTACTTTTTTTAAATCCTCCTTTTGTGTTTTGTTAAGAGCTACGCCTGGGTCATGTCAGCAGCTGTCTTGTGACCAGCAGGCCTCAGGCTGCGTGTCTTTCTGATGGGTCTGGGCAGGCTCTTGTGTGGGAGACACGGGACAGTTATGAATCATCACAGGGTCACACAAGTGACAGCGCTCAGCCAGAGCCTGAGAGCAGATATTCATCATTCTGGCAGGACCCTGAGCTCCCCAGGGACGCTGTGAGTCCCGCCTCCCGGGGCCAGGCAGCCCTGGGCGCTCCGGCCTCCCGAGCCATCCCCGCTCTGTGCAATGCAGGGTCTTCATTTCCTCCCCAGGCCTGCGTCTCTGCCTAGGCCTGCGGCATGCTTGGCGCGGAGGGGCTGATTCCTGGATGCTGCCTCCGCCCCGGGAGGGAAGCCGAGGCCAAGGATAGGTGCCAGGACTTGCAGAGTGCCTGCCCCTGCCCACTCCCTGTGACTGGGCTTTGAGACCTCTGATTCACTTCCGAAAAGATCCTGTACCTAGGGCCCTGAGAGGGAGGGTCCTTCTCTCCCACTTCATATTTATTGTTTTTAAATAATTAACAACTGTTTAAGTGATCGCATGTATTGTTTCAAAGAATTCACAATTGTTTCAGATACTTTACTGCAGAGCGGATCAGTGTCTGCACAGAACCTTGAGATCATAGAGCCAGACGAAAAGAAGGAAAGTGAGATGACCTGCACTCAGGCCGCTTGGACACACAGATACCGACTCTGTGAAGTAGACTCTCGAATCGTTTTTGCTATGAGTCTTCACCCATTTATTAAACAAACCCTTTTTAGCCGCCACTGGGTGCACTGCTCTGGGTACTGGGTTTCTGACCTCAAGAAGCTGAAAATGAGCACGCGCACACACGCACACACGTC
Organism: Dolichotis patagonum; assembly: GCA_004027295.1. NCBI lineage: Eukaryota > Metazoa > Chordata > Mammalia > Rodentia > Caviidae > Dolichotis > Dolichotis patagonum. The sequence continues at coordinate 5,102 of PVJX010007724.1, read as the reverse complement.
CGCACGCACCTATGCACGCACGCACCCATGCACGCACGCACATGCGCATGCTGCAATGTGTTTTTTGGTTTCTACGGGTAACGGACCTGACGTCTTGGAAACACCCCCACCCCACCCTGAGGTTAGGAACGCTTTGCTGTGTGATTCAGCATCTTGTCCTGTCCTGTGGTCGCACTGCCGCTTCCTCCTGCAAGCTGATGTGGAACACTCAATACTGCCGTGAAAATCTTCACAGTTGCATTTTTGGGGCACATGTATGATTATTTTCCTTTTCATCACATTTTCCTCTTGTGGGAAAATTTATATAACATACAGTTTATTTTTCCTTTTCTTTTTTTCCCATAGTATCTGGATCTGGACCCAGGTCGACAAGTTGAGCTTTTTTATACTTAATTTTGAGACAGAATCGTGCCAAGGTGCCCCATCTAGGCTCGAACTTGTGATCCTCCTGCCTCAGCCTCCCAGAACACTGGAAATTACAAGTGTGTATTGCCACACCTGGTTTATTTCAGCCATTTTTAAAGGTTCAGTTCAGTGGCAGTAAGTGCATTCACACGGCTGTTAACATTACCACCATCCACCTCGTGAAACCTTTCATTTTACAAAACTCAGACACCGCCACCGCTCCCCATTCTCCACCTCCCATGCACCCCTATGATAAACTCGGCTTCCTCCTGTGAATTTGACTGCTCTTGGACCTCAGATAAGTAGAACCATAGGACACGTGTCTTTTTATTACTGCACTTCCACTAATTGCACTTAGCCTGAGGTCCCCAAGGTGCATTCACACACAGCACATGTTGGGATAGTCCACTGTATGTGCACCCCCTCAGACTTGGCACTCTGTGGTTATTTCTTGTGAGCGTGTGTCTGTCTGTGTGTGTGTCCTAGGGATTGAATCCAGGGCCTTCACACTGAGCTACACCCCCAGCCCTTTTCATTTATGTGTTTATTTTATTTCGAGGCAGGGTTTTGCTGAGTTCCCTGGGTAGGATTTGAACTTGGAATCCTCCTGCCTTGGCCTCCCAAGGTGCTGGAGTTGTAGGCATGTCTCACTGCTCCTGGCTGGTTTTCCTTAAATTAAACACCATGCTAGTGGTGTTGCCAGTTTTGCTGCTTGCTGTCTAATTCCTACGTGCCCGTTTCCATCCCATTCCCTGCGGAGTTTCCCTTCCCCTGAACCCTTGCCAGCACTGGGCCTTATGAGCTTTTTACAAACACTGTTTGACATAACTTTCAATTTACAAAAAGCTGGCAAGAATAGTATGAGAACAGCCCCTGTACCACCCTCTGTTGCTCCTTCTCCATCTCCTCCTCCTCCTTTTTTCTTCTGAACCACTGAGGTGGGTTGAAGTCACCACAATCTTTACCCTTGCGTGTTTCAATGTGCATTTTCCTAGCGAGCTCTTACACAACCACTGTACAGTTACAAAAAAATCAGAACATTTCACCTCAGTACAATATTCCTACCTGCTCTCCACGTTCACTAAGTGTTCCCAAAATGTCTCCCCTGCCCCACACTCCCCGCCCCGCAGCCAGGACTCAAAGGCGGCATCACACGCTGCACTTAGTGGATAAATCCCTTTGGTCACTTTCAATGTGAGACGTTATAAATCTTCAATATGTTGGCCAATTTGAAAGGCCCCATATGGTATCTGGTTGTTATTTTCACATCAGTTTCTGGCGAAGCTGAAGATTTCCCCTAGTGTAACTTGTTCATTTGTGTCTCTCTCTTGGGCACTGCCTGTCCTTTGTCCCTCCTTCACTCCAGCACTTTAGACTCAGCCTTGACCTTCCACTGCAGCCTCTGGCAGGGGGAGAGCGGTGAGCTGTTTGTGCTGGCCAGGCCCTGTCCCCTCAGATCAGTGTCTTCATCAGTCTCCCGGCCAGCACTTTGAAATAGCACAGTTGTCTGCTCAGAGCAAGGACACCCCGTCCGTCCCTCCCAGCCATGGGGAGTACAAATGTGCGATTCCTGTTTGGGTTCTGCGTTTCCTGCGGGATCTGACACAGCCCTGGCTCAGTGTCCAAGTGGCCACCTGCTGAGTGTCAGCAGTGGTCAGCGGCCCCCAAGGTTGCTATCAATCAATGTCTGATGCAGCTTGGTCCTGTTTGCTAAGCCTGGTCCCTGTTCCAGGAGAAGGGGCCACTGCTCAGGGAAAGGCTCTCAGGACCCCAGGCTGCGTCCTACCCTCTCAGCTCAGGATGCGGCCTGGGCACACCGGCTTCACACACAGGGGTCCCGAATCCAAAGGAGTGCGATTCCTCTGCCGGAAAGGGGGCCAAAAGCAGGCCAAAGCTACCCCCAGGGGAGGAACTCTGCCCACACCACCATGACGCAGCTACATTTATTGTTTAGGGTTGTCATTTTGGTTTTATTAAAATAGTTACCACTCTTTTTATGTAGTCATAAAAAAGGAAATATACAAAATAAGTTTTAGTAGTTAAGGTCTCTTTTGCATCACATCTTTTCTAAGTTTTCTATTTTTCTAATGAGGGAAAACAAATATATAATGAGGGTAGAAATAGCATCATGAATCCCGAGATAATTATAATCGTTTCTGATCTCATCCACTCCTCCAGTCCTACACCCCCTCCCAGATTATTAAAGAATGAATTTTAGACATCATTTACTTTCCTCTGTAAATACTTCCGTTTGTGTCTGCAAAAGATAAGTTTCCTTTGTTTTTCTTTGTTTTGTGTTCCTTGGCTGTTTTGCAGGTCAGGGGACTGAACCCCAGGTTTTCACACTGAGCTACACGCCCGGCCTCTTTTTTCCCCTATTTTTTCTATTTTGAGCCAGGGTCTTACTAACTTGCTACATTGTCCGGGCTGGGCTTAAACTTGCAGTCCTCCTGCTCAGCCTCCCAGAGTTAGGATTACCATGCCAGGAAGTTTCTTTTGTTGTTGACATATTAATTTCATATCACACCTAAAAAAATAACGAAGTTTTATTTATTTCATGGAAATACCCAGTCCTTGTTCAATGTCCTCATTTTTCTGGTTTGTTCAAGTCAGGATCCAAACCAGGCTTATGCCTTACATCTGGTTGCCCTGTGCTATGGTCTGAATGTGTTCCCCAAATTTCAGCCGCTGGAAGACAGTCTTCTGTGTGGTAGTGTTTAAAAACAGGTATTTTAGGAGCCGTCTGCTGAGGACAGGACACTCATGAGTGGGATTTATGACTTTATACCAAGGCAGAGATGACTAACATTTGTCCCTTTTGCCCTTCCGCCTTCTGTGACATGAGGTGCCATCTCAGAAGCCAGTTAATGGGGTCATCACCAGATACAAAGCCTAGTGGTGCCTTGACTTTGGACTTTCTAGTCTCCAGAACTGTAAGAAAATAAATTTCTATTGTCTATAAATTTCCCAGTCTCAGGTATTTTGTTATAGCAGCATAAACAGACCGAGAAACAAATCTCTTAATCTCTTAAACCATATGTTATCCAGCCTTCATTTTTACCCTTGAAATCTATTTGTTGAAGAAACTGGGTCATTCGTCCTGTACAATTTTTTACATTTTGTTGATTCTGTTTTTATAATCTAATTTAATATTCCTCTGTTCTCCGTAGTTCCTAAAATTAGTACTTAAGCCAAGAGTATTTGATGATCCACAGAAAGGCTATAGTGAAGCCCCTCTCGCAGTAAATGAATTTCCCTTAAAAAGGGCTTGGGAAGGAACTCAGTGTGATCAGAGAGATCAGGACAACCAGGGTGAGAGTGAACACATCCAGTGCTATTACTGACTCATGGGGTGAGGGCTAGGGGTGGGTCATGGAGTTCTGTTCTTTTGGTGGGGAAGGGGTGGGTGACAGAGACTTAAGGTCCCAGGCTGCCCCATGGGGCTGCCCTCCTGCTGTTAAGCCCTGAGGCCTGGGCTAGGGGGTGGGGAATCTCTGCACAGCGCATGGGTCAGCTAAGCCATCCCCATATTGGAATCAGAGGCACTGGTCCTCCTGCTTTGAGCAGGCCCCAGCTCTCTGCGCTGCCATATGAGCCCCTGGAAGAGGACACCCAAGGCTGGGTGCTGGGCTGCTTTGCAGATTTCCCTGCCTGGTGGTCACTTACTGGAAAATGCATCCCCAAGTCCCAAGTGAATGTCAGCTCCTGTCTTCAGTCACGTGGGAGATGGTGGCTGCGCATCTCCAGAGCACATGTCACAGCTCCTAGAAATCATATTAAAGTGTTCGTTTTTCTTGTTCCTGTCTTTTACCCCTTTTTTTCTCCCTCCTCCTCTTTCTCTGCTTTGTTGTTTTTTCCTTCCCTTTTTAATAATCAACTTAGTCACTTCTCAGTGCACTAGGGGGAGCTGCTATTTAACAAAACCCGCAGTCTCCTGCCAAGTCACCTCCCTAGGGAAGGACGGGGCGACTGCTGAACTGCACACAGCAGGGGCTACCGCTAGCCAGCTGGTCTTGACCCTCAAAACGCAAAGATCGGGTTTGGGGCATCTGGGTTCGAGTCCCGCCTCTGCGACGCCAGCTGTGGAAGAGCTCCTTCCTCTCAGCCTGGTGCCCTTGAGCCGGCGGCCGGACCAGGCTCTCAGTCCTGTCCCTGCTGCTTCTCTGCTGTGCGAACCCTTGCCGATTTCCCACCTGTTCAGCTTTCCTCAAGCGTGCGTGAGGCAGATCCCAGGACCTCAGCGCAGATCCTGCGGTGCAGTAAACATGCATTAGTGTTGTCATTTACCAGAGGAGGCTGGGTCCCCACATCCGTGCTTCCTACCCAGCCAGGAGCCTGGGACACACTTCACGTGTGTTCGTAGCCTGTGAGGTGTTCTTGGTGCGGGAATCGCGTTCTGCTGCATTGATGCTGTATTTCCCCTGGCACAGGAGCCTCCCCTGACCTCCAGGTGACACAGACCTGATTGATCCTTGCTGAGTGACTCTAATGTGCTGCTGGACAGAGGCTTCCTCAGCCTGCTTCACCCAGCATCTCCCCGGAAACCCCCAGGACAGCCTTGGGTGGTCCCACTGGGGTCTCTGGCCCCGTAGAAATAGAGGGGAGGAAGTGAGGAGACTGATGTGGCCCAATGGTGGTGACCATGTCCAAGTCTCAACCCCTGCTCCCAGAGGCAAACTGGCTGCTCCCCAGGTGGG